>QJNY01000076.1:0-213683 GCA_004155945.1 Monosporascus sp. mg162
TTTTTTTTTTTTTTTTTTTTTTTTTTTTTTTTTTTTTTTTTTTTTTGCGTATATTTAATATTTTTTCTGCTTTGTAAATTAATATATTTTCCATAATTTTTTTATCTTTATTTTATTTTGTATTAACTTTAATCGTATCGGTTGTTAATTTTAATAAGGAAATATAAAAAACTGGATAAAGCTTAACTTTCGGCGGTAGCTCCAATTTATAATTATTTTTTAAAATTTTTTTGGCGATTTTATATAGGCCGATATATTTAAAATCGAGTTTTTTGTTTAACTTTTTGGTTTAAATGTTTTTAGTAATTAGGGAAATTATTTCCTTTTTCGAAAAAGTTAATCCTTTTAATCTTTTTTAGTTATAATATTTGCTTATTTAGTTACGTACGAAATTAAGCTTTAATTTTATTTCTGCGTATAACTATTTTAATTATTTTAATATAAAAATTAATTTAACGTTAATTAATTTATCTTTATGTAAATTTCGGTAAATTCTAAATATAAAACCAAAATTGGCAGTTATTAACGTTATTTTAATATTTTCGTAATAATTTATATTATAAGTTAATTATTCAACTTGTAATTTTTCGATTTAATTATTTTATTCGTAATTAATATAATATCGTAAATACCTTTTTAATATTTGGTTAATTTTTTTATTTATCCGTTTATTTAAAGTTTAAATACGTTAAATAATTTATGATTTAATTTAAGTTAAGTTATTAATTTTTGCCAAAATTTCGAAATAAAAATGGTACTTTTATCCGAAATAATTTCCGTTAAAAATTTATAAATGCTTAAATATATTTAAGGAAAATATATACGAATTATTTTACATCGGTATTTTTATTATAAGGTAAGAAATAAAAAAATTTCGTAAATCGATTAACGATTACGAAAATACTATCGTAATATACTTCCGTAACTGGTTTTTTTAATAAAGGAAGTTTAGTAATAAAGTTAAATATAATTAAATCTTATAATCGTTTAACGATTAATAAGGGTTATAGTTTTCCGTAAGGCTTATGTCGTCGTACTTTTGCTTTAATGCAGATATCGCATTACCGTATAACCCTTTGGATTATAATTTTTATCTTAAGAAAGTAATATGTCCGTTATAAGCGTTTTAAGGTTTTATAAATTCCTGGATGTTTATATACCGGGTATTCGTATATATTCCGTATTAGATTCTTTTGTAAATTCTCGGGCATCTATATTTTGTTTGTTTGGTACTTTACTGGTTAATTGGCATTATATTATTAGATGCGTTAATATATATCAATTGGTATCGTTCGTATCGCAGCAATTCGTCGCTGTTTTAAGTATCCTTCGGATATAATATCAAAATTTATCTGCTGTACCTTAATCTTAGGTTTTTCCAGCTTAGATCATTTACTAAATACGTTTACTTTGCCATTTTCTAATCCTTTTCGATAGATAATAACGTAATCGAATTTAAAAAAGCTTTTTACGTAACGCAACTATCTTCCGACAAGTTCCCGTATCGTAAAAAAATATATAATGTTCTTATTGTTATGGGGCTGTGTGGAGCCCCGTTGAGGGCACCGGCTGAACGCCGATGCCAAGCAGCGTTAGCGCCGCTCCTTAAATTCGCGCGTATAACTGTATTTTCACTTTTTCTCCTTTCTTCCCTTTTTAGCTAGAAAATAAATTTTAATCGGTAACCAACTGCAGACCGCATAGGTAAGGCCTTTTATATATTTTCTAGCTTACTATTTAGCGGAAAAAGAGACTTTCAGAATTAGATGGAAGGGTTTTTAAACGTTTCTTTTGGGGCTTAGCAAGGGGCCCCTTTAAGCCCGGAATTGCAGAGCGTATTTAGCGTAATTACGGATACATTAACGAGTTTTATGGCTGTTATAAAGCAGCGTATAAGCTAGTAGTTTGAAGAAAGCAAAAGAGAGGCGGCTTAATTTCGCCAGCACGTAAAGGCTTAATATAGGGCAAATAACGAACTGTCGCAGTTAGCCGAGTAGCTTACGTAAGGCTTGGTTAATTAATAGGAGTTTATTAGTTAGCTATAAGTTCGAAACGTAGTATTAATAGCGAACGTTTCCCCGGACGCGATCCTGTAATAATCGAACGTTTAACCAGTTTTTGCCGTAAAAGCAGTTCGGGCGACGGGAGCGATAATCGAGACGAAACGGAAACCGTTTTTATAGCCCGAGAAATTCGACGGGACGAAAAAGAAGTTTCTCGGTTGGTACGTTTTTATGTTTCATAAATTAAAGATCGACGCGATTTTCGTAAAAGAAGTTTAGAAATAGTTTTATATTTTTTATAAACGGTTTAAAGTTAATATATAACGAACGGTTATTATATATTATATAACTGGGGGCTTAAATAGCAGTTATAACTTTGTAGATTTTTTTCGGGTATTATACGAGTAATATAACGACCGGTATAAAAAGGAAGAGGTTGCCGAGCGTTTTAAACGCCTGAAATAAATAGATAACGTAAAATTTTCGTCGTTTTATCCCGTTTTCGAAAGGACGCTAGCCGACGCGGGAAGTACGATATGGTTAACGGGGGTAAAGTTTACGTTATTAAAAAAAGTCTTTAACCGGAAGCTTACTTAAGTTTTAATACCGGTAAACTTGTTAAAAGATTATAACGCGTAAGTAAATAAGGTAATAAAAATTGCAGATCGCCTCGAAGGAATAATGCGGTATAAAGGGGTTAATAGTTTTGTCGGAGTTTCGTTAAGCGATAACGATAAGGCTGTTATTAATCCGGACGGCGATGTAAATATATTAAAAATGTTTATGATAGGTCGGTAACAATAGGGACTTTATATCTTTTTTTTCGTATCGAAATAATACGTACGATAAGTTTTTTAGGAAAAGCGTAACGTTTATAAAGCGAAAGGCCTTTATTTTTGTTATAGGCGTTTTAATTATAGGACGAATCGTTGTTTACTGCTATTAGTAAAAAGGCTGCAAAGTAGGATTAGCTTTATCGAAACTTTCGAATAAGACGAATTAAAGTTAAAAGGCGAAAAGGAAAAAAAGTAATTTTTAAGTATTGTTACGTTCGGAAGCGAAAAGCGATTTAAGTTAAGATAAAAATCGCAAAATAAAGTATGAACGGTATTTTATTTATTATCGGCGTTTATATTAATTAAAAAAAGTTCGTAGAAATATTTTTTAATTAAGGATGTAAATGTTTTGCAGTTATAAGCGAATCGTTTATAAAACGTTTAAGGTTATCGCGTATTTTAATAAAATTATACAGATTAAAAAAGATTCGAAAAATAAGCCGGTATTAATAAGGCGAAATTAAGGAGATAATATATATAAAAACGGATATCGACGGGTTTAAAGTTAAGACTTTTGCTTATATTATAAATGCCTTAAATTATCCTTTTATTTTGGGGAATTTTAAATAAAGCGTTATGGCGTTATGTATTCGGCGTGGAAGTATTTATTAACGGTAGGCGCAGCGGAATATATGAAAGTTTACGAAAGAGGATACGGAAAAGAGGGGAATTACGTACAAGCCGTTTGCGAGGCCCGGAGAATATCGGCAGCCGTTTTCGGAACGGAATTTCGAAGGATAAGGAGGATTAAAAGGATTTAATAGGAAACCTAGCTGTTTTCGGTTACGTTAACCGATATTAATAAAGCATTAATATTTAAAAAGAAAATGTTAGTAAATAAAAAGTTTTTATTTAGGTTGAAAGTATTTCGGAAGCTTTTTGATAACGAATTGGGAAACGTTTTACTTTTTTACTATCCGGAAGTTAATTATGAGTTACGATTGCGCCGCGACGAAACGGGATAAAAGATACCGGTATTATAAGGACCTTTATATGGTATGTTACGTAACGAACTGTTAGCGTCAAGAAAAACCCTAACGGAACTTTTTGATAAAGGGTATATCCGTATAAGTAGCTTATTAACCGGGGCCCCGGTTTTATTCGTAAAAAAACCGGGAGGAAAATTACGTTTTTGTTGTAATTATCGGGCGTTAAACGGGATAACGGAAAAAGATTGTTATTTTTTATTATTAGTTTTAGAAACTTTAAGGATATTATTTTATGAAATAATTTATTAAAGTAAAAGTTTAAGTAATGTTTTATAAAATTAGGATTAAAAAAGGAGATAAATGGAAAACCGTTTTCCGAATACGTTTTGGGTTATTCGAATAGTTGGTAATACCGTTCGGATTATACGGTACTTTTGCGACTTTTTACCGTTACGTAAACGGAATATTAAGGAAATTTCTGAACGTTTTTTGTTCCGTATATATGGATAATATCTTTATTTATTTTTTAAGGTTTAAGGAAAATTGTATGCAAAAAGTAAAAAAGGTTTTAAGCCGTTTAAGAAAAGCGGGTTTTAATTTCGATATATTTAAATGCGAGTTCGTTATTAAATTAACGAAATATTTAAAATTTATTATAAAAGTGGAACGAAGAATACGGATGGATCCGGAAAAATTACGCGCGATTAAAAAATAAAAAGCTTTTAAAGTATTTAAAGAAGTAAGGAGTTTTTTAAGATTCGCGAACTTTTATCGCGAGTTTATAGCTTGTTATGCGGAACTGGCGGCCCTTTTGGTTGTTTTAACCCGGAAAAGGATTCCGTTCCGTTAAGAAGCGAAAAAAAGAAAAGGCGTTCGAATAGTTTAAGAGCGTTTTTATATCGGAATTAATCCTTGCGTAATAAAATTTCGAAAAGTTTATAATAATAAAAACGGATTGCTTAAGATACGTATATAAAAAGTATTTATCTTAAGTTAATAAATAAAAAGTATTACGTTTAATTGCTTATTATTCGAAAAAGTTAACCGTTGCCGAATTTAATTACGAAATATATAATAAAAAGCTTTTAATAGTAATTAATTATTTAAAACCTTAAAATATAGAATTACGTAACGTAATAATCCCGTTTAAGATAATTACCGATTATAAAAATTTGAAGTATTTTATAACGATAAAAAAGTTAAACGAACGTTAAGTAAAATAGTCCGAAAGATTTTTACGGTTTAATTTTTATTTGGAGTTCCGCGCGGGCCGTTTAAATATTAAGGCCGATACGTTTTTGCGTAGGAAATAAGATATGTTTTCGGGAAACGCCGATAGTAAGAAAGTTAGTTATAAGTTTTAATTACTAAAGAAGAAATAGTTTTTTTTAATATTTATAAAAAGAAAAAGTAACGTAAACGAATTACTAGCGGTTAATAAAATAAGTACGAAAAAGGGGAAATTTCCCCGGAAAACCTAGGTATTTTAGTATTACGAAAATTTTTAAAAAGCTTAAGACGTAACGTTAAAGTACGATAAAAGTTACGTCCGCGTTATCCGAGCTATCGCCGAAATAAAGCGTAACTTCTTTGCCGATTTAAAGCTAGTAATATTTATTGTTAAATATTCGTTAAATGTTAAAAGTTTCCTTTAATTCCGCGATCGTTTATGGATTTTAAATTGGAAGCCGTTTAAACCGGTTTTAATTTAAAATACGTACGATTTTTATATGGTAAGATATTTAGGTAAAGGAATTACGATAACGGTATTTATGAAAAGCTTTTTTTGGCCGGATATATATTATATGGTTAGGCAGTTTTATAAGAATTGCGACGTATATAGTTATAAAAACGTATGGAAAAATAAAAAAAAGGGGTTGTTAAAGCCGTTGCCGGTTTCCGAGCGATTTTATAATAAGCTGTCGATCGATTTTATGACCGATTTATTAATTGCTTCCGAATACGATCCGAACTTTTTAATGGTTATAATAAACCGATTATTTAAGTTAATCGTTTTGGAAACGATGCGTACGATAAACGTAAAAGTTTACGTATAGGTATTTGTAAAAGCGTATTAAAGATTTTATGTTTTTTTTAAAGTTATTATAAGCGATAAAGGGACGAATTAAATAAGGAAATTTTGGAGCAAGTTTTGCGAATTAATAAGGATAAAGTAACGCTTTTTTACGACGTATTATTCCGAAATCGATAGTTTTACGGAAAAGGTTAACCAAAAAATGTTAACTTATTTACGAACGTTCGTAACGTATTTTTAATGGGAATAAAGTAAATTTTTTCCGGAAGCGATATTTGCGATTAATAACCGAAATACGATTTCGATAAGTTTAAGCTTTTCTTTTTCTTTTTTACGGGTATTACGTAAATCCGGTTTTTTAGGTAAAAAATAGCTTAATATTTAAGAAGAATCCGCGTATTAAAACGGAAAATTTCATTAGGAAATTGCGGGAAAAAATGAAGTTTGCTTAAGTTGTTATAATAATTACTTAACAGGTTTAGAAAAAGATTACGAATAAATATCGCGTTTTTGCCGAACGATACAAAGTTGGCGATAGCGTATAGTTATTTTTTAAAATTATCGTTATTTTTTAGCCGTTAAAGAAGTTAAAATAGCTTTAAGTTAAATACCGGATAATTAAAGTAATTAGCTTTTATGTAATTAAATTAAATACGCCGAAAGGAATTTATAATTATTTTTACGTAAATTTATTAAGGTACGTAAATTATAACTTTTTACCGTTATAGGTTAACTTAAATACGTAGCCTTTTTTAGTATTTCCGGAAAAAAGTAAAAAGTTCGAACATAAAATAAAAAGTATTTTTTAAGCCTTAATTAAAAAAGTAAAAAAAGGTTTTAAACGAAAGGTTTTAATAAAGTAGGAAAGGTATGCGGAATTTACGTAAAAGCCGTTCGTAAAGTTTGCGGATATAGCGGCTTTATAAAAATTCGAAAAGAAATATAACTTTATAATTATTAATAATATACCTTAGGTGTAATGTTTTATTACAAAACGGGCCGGCCGGAAAGTAATTTAAAAGTTACGTAAAAGCGATTTATAAGGAACGCAGCAATTCCGGGAAAGTTGCTTTAAAATAAAGTTATTTTAATTTATAAGTAACGTACGAAAAAAGGAAATAATCATTAAAATATAAGTAATACGCCGGTTACGTTCAATTTTTTAAAAACTTATAAACTTAATAATTTATTTAAAGATTTATAACTTTTAAGTTATATATAAAAAACGCGGAAAATATACGTACGTTTAATTATTCCTTATTATTACCATCGGCGTCACCCTTCTTAATACCCGGCAAAACGGAGATTTTTTCGTCGATTAATTAAACGACGGTTATAAGGTTTTCGAAAGTAAAAGTAATATAATTACCAACGTCGATCAACTCGGCTTAAAAAGTAATTAACAAATAACGCGGAAGTTTCGTATAAAAACTATTTACGTATTAAGATTTATCGTTTTTATATTCGATACGGCTTTTGCTATAGAAAATACCTGGGATACCGGAATTAAAGGCTTAAGTAATAAATAAGTAATATACGAATAGCGAATTAATAACATATATGTACCTTTTTACGCGTAATATATCAAAATTTAATTCGGAAACGTAAAACTTTAATATCTGCTTTTTTTAAGTATAAATAAAAGTTAAAAAGCGATATTAATAACGCGGCAGTAATTCGGAAGCAATTTACGAAAATCGCATTTATTTTGGTTTCGATAATTATAATTACGGGCAGTTTTATAAAAAGCATAAATTGCTTTACGGAATTTGGAAACGTTAAAAAGTTATACGGGAATAACGTTAAAAGGGCGTATTAGTAAAAAAATAAAAAAGGGGTAATAAGGAACTTACTGTAAGATAATTATGGGTATAACCGGCATAAGTTATATATTTAACCACTTTTTTACTTAAGGATATAAACGGGAAAGAAATAAAAGAAAAGTTATTTAAAAGTAACGTAATTACCTTATTAGTTTATATAAAAGGTATTTAAGTTTTCGGCGAAACGAAAATATAAGTAAAATAGGGCATTTTTCGGGTATAGGAAAGATATTCGGTTAAGGCGACGTAGGTACGTAACGCGGAAATACCGCCCGCCGTAAGGCTGTTAAAAGGGCCGGAATTTTTAATAGCTTTTTTTTTATTAGGCATTTTAAAAGTATTACGGCGCATTTAATCAGTTTACGAGCGGCTAGTTAGCAGCGTAGGAAAAGCGCAGTTTAAGGGAAAAAAAGGGCGGCGGCGAGAAATAACTTACCGATTTAGGTTGTTATTATTGGAAGAAAGTTGCAGGTAAGTAGAATAAATGTTCTTTTTATAGGTGGGTCGACGAAAGCCTACAATTAATAACTAAAGCTAATCCCGATTCGGAAACCGGGTTTCTAATTAATTAAAAGCGGGAATTAACGTAGTTACTGATTATAAACGGAGCTAAACCTAACTGGGATAAGTGGGAGGGTGATGTTATGGGGCTGTATGGAGCCCCGTTAAGGGCACCGGCTGAACGCCGATGCCAAGCAGCGTTAGCGCCGCTCCTCAAATTCGCGCGCACAACTATATTTTCACTTTTTCTCTTTTCTTCCCTCCTTAGCTAGAAAATAGACTCCAATCGGCAACCAACTGCAGACCGCACAGGTGAGGCCTTTTGCATTATAATCCGTATATACCTTAATTTAATACATATTACCTTTAAGGTAATACCTAAATTCCTTAAAAGCGTTAACGATAACTAAAGATTCCTTGTCGTAAATGGGATAATTTAATTCGGCTCCATGTAACTTATAAAAATAAAACGTAATAAAGTAAAATTTTCCTTAATCGTTTCGATATCCAACTATAACTTTTAAGGCGTAATCCGAAATATCGGTTTCTAGTTTAACTAATTACTTTAAATCGTACATAATTAATACTGGTTTACTGGTAAAAACGTTTTTGATTTATTAGAAAGCTATTTCCTTTTTTGGAATCCATTTAAATAGTTTATTTTTTTTGGTAAGTTCCGTTAATAATATGGCCATCTTGCTAAAATTGCGTATAAATCGTCTGTAATAATTGGCGAATCCAAAAAATGCTTATATCTTTTTAATATTAATAAGTTATGCCTAATCATTAAGTACTAATAGCTCCTTAAAATTTATGCGAATTTATCCTAACGTAATAATATATCTTAGGAATTCGACTTTTTACTGGTAAAAACGGCTTTTTTCGGTATTAACCAAAAGTTTAACGTCCTGTAACGCCTATAAAACCTAATAAACATGTTTTTCGTACTTTTTTTCCGTTTCCGAATAAATAAGAATATCGTCGAGGTAGCAGATAGCAAAAATATCCCGGTATTTTTTTAATATATGGTTTATTATTCGTTAAAAAGTTGCTAGTACGTTAGTTAATTCCATAAAAGTAACTAGGTATTCGTATAAGCTATATTTCGTTTTAAAAGTTATTTTTTATTTATATCCCTTTTTAATCCGAATTATATTATAACCATCTCGAAAATCGATAACTGTAAACCATTTTACTTCGTATAGGTGATCTTTTATTTTAATAATTAATAATAACGGCGTTTTATCCTTAACGGTAATATCGTTAAGTTGTCGATAATCCACCACTAATCGAAACTTTCCCCCTTTTTTCGGTACGAAAAATATAAGGTATTCGGCTAATAATTTAAAACGTCGAATCCATCTTTTTCGAAACCTATTTTCGAAGTAATCGCGTAACGCATATAATTCTACATAATTCAAGTTATATATCAGATAAAAAGCGGTACTTTTGCCATTTTAAAAAACTATTTCGTAATTTTATTCGTTATATTCTAGCAATTTAATATCAAGTTCTTTGTTAAATAACTTGTCGTATTTATAATATTATGGAAATACCTTAACCATTTATTTTGGTAACTTTTCGGGTAATCGTTTTAAATCGTTATTTATCTGCCTGAATTTTGCTTTAAGGTTAATAATAATGCGTCGTATTTTTCGGTTATACCCTTTTTTTTGGATACGCCGTATTGCTTTTGGTAATAAAGTTTCTGCCGTTTCCTTATACCTATACTTATCTACTTTATCGATCAAATGTTAAAATCTTTCGTCGTTTGGCTTATCGTTAAAGAATAAATTATAATTTATTTCGCAAATCTTTCAGTTAATAACCGGGTTATACTGTTCTAACTATAGCAAACCTAAAATTAAATCGAAATTTTCGATAACGATAACGTCGAAATTAATAATTTGTTTTCTTTTTTCCATAAAGGTCTTAAAATAATCAATTTCGTATCGGACTTATTTATCGTTGTAATTAAATATTTAACCTTCGACATTCGCGACTTCGTAAAAATATTTCTTATTTTTTTATAGTAACTATAACTTATTAACTATTTTTAAGGCGATATAATTACCTTTTATTACGCCGCAGTTTACAAATACGGTATTCGCTTGTTTTTAATTCGTATTTATACCGTTATAGGTTTTTCTCGTACTGTTCGTATCGCATTTAAAACCTTCTTAAGGTGTTACTGTCCACCTTTATTTCTGCCAGCCTAAGGCCCCATCATAGGTAACTTAGGTCTTTTAAACTATTCTCGAATTGCTAAATTCTTTCTCCAAATCTTTTGTTCTCGTTTTAGATCTATTTTAACTACTGCTTTTGTCGGCATAGCATTGCTATTAAGTATTCCATTTAGTTCTGGAACGTTTCTCTGGTAATATATTCTGGCTTTAAGGTTTTCCAGCTTTAATTTAAAAAGAAACGAATCTTTTCCTGTATAACTGATCGCTTTTCTAAGTTTTCCGTAAAGGCTAGCTAAATCCGTAAATCGGTAATCATTTTCTGGCAGTACTTTTTTACTGTTCTTTGGATTAATTTTTCCTGTATTTAGTAATTGCATTATTCGTAATAACACTAAGGTTTATATGCAAGGCAGTATTTGCTTTCTGGCTAGCTTTTAGTAACTGCTAACTCGTCGATCTCTTCCATCGTTACGGCTTTTCGTATATGGCGATACTACCTTTAATTTTTAAAATCACTTCCAATCCGATTTTTGAAATCGAAGCCTTATCGCTATATGCGCATAATTCGTCGTGCGATATATTCTTTCTCGTCCTCGTATATCTCGCACTGCGGTCGTCGACAGCTAACCGCGTAAATCTTTCCGTACTGATCGGGTTTTTCTGGGCACAGATTTTTATCTTATCCTTAATATTCTTTTAACTATACGTTAAACATTAATTAGTTATTTTTCTGTTACCGTTTCTGCTATGTACGGGTAAGTGGCTTATCGTCGCTTAATTCTTTTTATTCTTCGTACTTTTATAACTATTAAATAATAATAAGTCCAGTAAATCTGGTCTTTTTAATTTTTTTAATTCTTATTTAAGCTAACTTTTTTGCTTTTTTTATTCCTTAGTATACTTCAGGTAAAAGGTTATCGTTATTTTTAGCGCGGATCATATTAATCGTTTTTTCGTCGCCAGGTTTCTTTTTGTACTAATTTTTAAAAATTAAAACCTAATATACCTTTTTCGGACTTTTGCACTTTCGCGTAATATATCCGGGTTTACTGCAGTTATAACAGGTAACGGACTTTTTTTTCGACTAAATAGCCTTTAATTCCATAAGCCCTAATTAAGTTCCATAAAAGGTAAAAAACGTAAAACGCCTTCGTCCTTAATTAATTCCTTAAAATTTGGACCGTAAAGCGAACTATTTACATTGTTCTTATCGTCGTTCAAACTATCGATTGTCGATCTTTATATCTTTAACGATATATTTATCGTATACGTTAAATTATTTGATTTTAATAATTTCGTCCTTAATATCGTTCTTTAATCCTTTGTAAAAAACGTCGATTAAGGTATTGTTTTCATCGTCGACCCATCCTACCTTGGATATAAGGTTCCTGAACTCGACGGCGTATTTAAAAGCTGGTCCCTTTTATTTAAGCTATAAAAGGTCCTATGCAGCTTTTCGTTTTACGTTTAAGTTGTCGAAGTTATCGTTAAGCTTTTATTCGAAGTTAACGTAATTTTCGAAAAAAATTTTAATAGCCGTTTTTTGGTCGTCTTCCGTATTTTCCAGGTAATCGCGTAGCATAAATTCGAACTCATTTAAAGCGTTCCTTTTTAAACATCCTACCATAATAAAGATTTTATCGGCGTCGCCTTCGATTTTTTCCAATCGTAAATATACTTTAACTTAAGTTAGAAAGCCTTAAAGGCTTCCTGTATTATCGTAAGGTTCGGATTTCTTAACTTTAAGTTTTGAAGTAACGGTTGCTAATACCGAATTAACTAGAGCGGCGGCTTAAGCAGTAAGCTGCTGGATATATGCTTTAAGTTATTGGATGCGTTTTTGTAGCTGTTGGGTAAGGGTAAAAACGGTAATTTCGGCGCTGGTCGATATTTTAACAGTATTAAATATTGCTTAAAGTTTAACGGTATTACTAAATAAAAGTTTGTAATATATAACGGTTATAAACTTAATTAACTATTAAACTTCAGTCGTACGGTTTATATTAGTAGTAGTATCGTAGGAATTTCAGCAATAAAGCGATAGTTACGTTTGGTAATAACAGATATAAATCTAAGTAACTAAGTTGTAAATAGCAAACTGATATTATTGAGTTTAAATTATAGGAATTAATAAGTATATATATATTAATCCTGGCTTAAGGTGTTTAAGCGGCTTAAATCTTTAAGCCCGTTAAGCCTCTTAAGCCGGCCCTTATTGGCTTAAGGAGCTTAAAGCGCTAAGTACCTTGAGACCTTTAAGCCAGTTACATAATTTATGACCCATATCGGAGATATATCCCACAACCTCCGACCGTCCGTCAATCGAGCCAAGGCCTTTGGCCATAACATAAAGGTATCCTTTAAAAGGATAAACTTTTTAAAGGTTTTACCGAAAACGAAAAAGTTTATTCCTATACCTTTTATTATCCCGAACTCGTCGGCATTATATTTATTACGGGAATATATTTTCCGTACCTCCGGTAAAGTTAAGCGGTCGAATAATACCTTATAAATAGCTTCCGTAATTTCGTTTAAGCGCCGATAATCGATAACCCGACCTTTTAAAGTTCTAACTTTATGATAACGTTAAAAAAATCGCGTTACTTATTTCTTTTTTAAACGTTCGGGGCTGCTAAATTTAATAAGAAAGCGTTATGCGTACGTACGAAATCGGGCATAGGGAAAAACGTACCTTAGCTAGCCCTGGATTACGATTTATTTAGCTAAACGGTTTTCCAAAACCTTGGATACCTTTTGACGGTCCTTATCACGTTCCTCCCGGGTCCGTATGCCTTTAATTCTGCGGCGAAAATAAATACGTTCGATTTAATATAGCTTAAAAGCTGCTCGAATAAATTTTCCATTTGCAACGTCGTTAATCGCCTTTGAAACGCGGAATTAAGCAGCGAGACCCATATCGTTGGAATCGCCAGAATCTAAGGATTAAAATGGTATATTTCTTTTTCCAAGGAGACGTTGTTTGATGGATATAAATAAAGGTGAAGAAGGGGCCAGTGCTTGGGGTGTCTCGAATCTTCGGTGGGGCGTTGAGGGGGTGGTGCGTTGACCGGGTGTTTGACTTACTTAGCCTTCTCGTCACTTGAGCAAAAATGTACAAATTGTTGATATGACCTTAGACTCGCAGCCCCTGTAAGTCCTGTTTGATGAGTTGCCAGCTCTTGTAACCTGCGAACATGAGTAGCCCCAGTTCCGACAAGACGCAAATAGTTGAGAGATCAAAGCCTCCATACGGGGCAACGACATATGGAAAGAGACACAGCTTGGGGGAAGATAGGAATGTTGCATCTTCTAAACGTGCAGTGCAGTAGGATCCAAGTTATGCGCCACGAACCAGTATGATATATACAAGAGCAAGTACACTATGCCCGACACCCCACAAACCCGGTCCCGCTTCAGCTTATCATAATCCAACACCAAGGCCCCTTGTCTAGTCTTAAACCACACCTCTTCACTTACAAACATCACAACTTCATGCCCGTCATCTTGGCGACGCGCAGACTCTGGCGCATGCTGAGGTCGAGCATGATCTCCTCGGAGCCGCCGGGGATGGCGTAGGCGCGGACGTCGCGGTAGAGGCGCTCGACCTTGGCGCCCTGGCCGCCGCGGGAGTAGCTGAGCCCGCCGAAGATCTGGGCGGCCTCGCGGGCGCAGAACTCGAAGGTCAGGGTGCTCTGGGCCTTGAGCCCCGCGATGGGCCCGCCGAGGCGCAGCATGGCCTCGGTCTCGCCCATGCGCTCGCACTGGTACACGAGGTTCTCGAGCCAGTTCTGGCCCGCCTCGAGCTGGCGCGCCATGTGCGCCAGCTTCATGCGGATCACCGGGTGCTCGATGAGCTTCTTGCCGAACGTCCGTCGCTTGTTGGCGTACTTGACCGACTCCTCGTAGCACACGCGCGCGAACCGCAGGCTCTGGATGATGATGCCCATGCGCTCGTGGTTGAAGTTGGTCATGATGACTTCGTTTTCGTCTGATGTTAGTATCTTCGCTTTCGTTTTTCTGTTACGTGCCGAAAGAGGAAGAGGGGTGGTGTCTGCTTACCCTTGAATCCCTGGTTTTCCTTGCCTATCAGGTTCTCCACCGGCACCTTGACGTCCTCAAACGTGATGTAGGTCGTTCCGCTCGACCACACGCCCTGGCAGTCCATGCGCCTCGTGCTGACACCGCCGAAATCGCGTTCGATGAGCAGCAGCGACACACCGTTCATGCCCGGGCCGCCCGTCCGCACGGCCGTGGTGAAATAGTCAGCCCAGATACCGTTCGTGATCCATTTCTTCTCGCCGTTGACGATGTAGTGCTTGCCGTCCTCGCTGAGTTTGGCCTCGCACGTCAGGTTCGCGACGTCGCTTCCGGCGTCGGGCTCCGTGATGGCCAGGCAGATGCGCTTCTCGCCAGACAGGATGCCGGGCATGATGCGATCCTTCAGGGCTTTCTTGCCGAACTTTATGACGGGCGGGCCGCCGATTCCGAAGCCGCCAATTATATTCCACACGAAACCGCCGGAGCCGGTCCGCGACAACTCATCCGTGACGATCAACTCGTGGAACAGATCCCACTGCTCGGGCGGTACCGACTTGACCGTGTTCTTCGTGTATTCGACCGGGTATTTGACGCCTAGCTGGCCGGCGAGGTAGCCGCGTCGGCCGGCCTCGAGGAAGATCTCGCGCGGCACTTCCTTCTTCTCATCCCATTCTGTGACGTTGGGTTCAATCTCGGACTCGATCCATTCACGGATTTCGGCTCGCAGGGCGGCATGCGATGCGTTGTAATAGGGCGAATGATACTGTCATGCTGCTGTTAGTTTCAAAATGCTCCAAACTACGGCAGTCAAAGACAAGTAAGTATACTAACGTTTTGATACCAACTAGGATCCCCGAAGGGAATCTGGGATCCAAAAGGCTCGAGAGCCTCGGATTGTTCTTCCTTCTTGGAGGGGACAACTGCTTTCTTACTCTCCTTGGGCTCCGGCGCGGCGTATATCGGAGACGGCGTGGCTTCGACCTTGGGTTTCGTATCTAGCGAACCGACTTGCAGCTTTGACTTGTATTTCTTGAGGATTCCGTCGTTGTGATATTTCCAGAACTGCTTCGAGGCGTCTTTGCCGGCGACGCGGGTGAGGATCTTCTTCCCGCCTGCAAAGATAAGCTGTCAGCATCATGCGCACAGACTTCCAATCCATAGGCACTTGAGACTCGGTCTTGTAAAGCGGCAGAACGCACCGGGGTGTTCGTCCTGGAACTTAGTGAGATCATAGACATCGCCATCGACGATAATGTAGAGGTCGTCGCCCTTGTTGTGCGAAGCAACATCGGCCTTGGTAAATGTCTTGGACATGTTTGGTAATCGAGCACTATAGACGCAGAAAAGGGGTAACAAGAGATCAAGGAAACGTCGGGGAGGAGGAAAAGGAAGTAAGAAAGAATGAGCTCAGCCGCACAACATCATCTTTCGAGGACTTGAGCTTCACTTAAAGGATGAGGTCGGCATCCTGTTCGTCCCTCAGCTGGTGCAAGCAGGGTACCCGCAATCACATGCCTACGAACAGCACTAACTCCGTACACACCTACAGTACGTACAACAGGCTATAGCTAACTATGGTGCCTACTAAAAACTCGGAAAATGGTCCATTAAATACAGTGCAATTAACAAGCCAGTTAATTTGGCCGTCGCGGTTCAAGGCGCTAAGCCCGTAGCAGATCGGCCGGAAAGGGGAAAATGCGACGGAATCTCTGGGGTAGGTACCTGGTATTTCGTGGGGTGCAGGTAGGTAAAGGTACATGGGTACCCGGTGCATGCAATGCCCTCATGACCTTCTCCATAACCGTCGCAATGACGGACTTTGGCATGTGATCGATCCCATTCTTTCGGCAGCGCAGGGGCTGGTTGAGCCTTCGCGGGTGCTGATGTCATCGCTAGCCACTTAAGGATTGTGGGGACCTGGGCCGATTGAGACTTACCGAGGCATCTCTCAGCAGACAATGTCCGAGGGCTTTGTAATATGTTGCATTTAACAAGCGCTCTGAAGAATGGAAACAATGGCCGTTGTTTGGGTCTGTCTGGCTTCCTTCAGCCCACACGTGAGGTGTTAACGCCGACCCAATGCGTTCAATGGCTATTCGCATTCGGCCTTAGGTTCCAATTAAGCGACTGCCCTAGAGGGTCCGTGGACTACACACTACATACCTACAAGTCGCAAGGGGGCTTTTTAGTTCGTTACCTCCACTGGCCACCATGTGCCGTACAGGGGCTATGAATGTAGATGTGTAGAGAAAATTGTATGGAATATAACCTCGTCGATTTCGTTTTAAGATCGATAACCGTCGAGAATTGGCAGGCTGCGATAAGTACAAGCCAATACAAAATTTAACGTGGCTCTACATGGTTGTAAAGGTAGCCCGGGTGGAAGTAACTAGGTAACTAAAAATACTCCTGCGACTTTGTATATGCACAAAGTGTGGGTGGTACGGCGACTGCTTACTCCTTTTCTAGCCCCTATTCCAACGCACCGTTTAGACGTAGGAGCACGTGCAGATAACCCCTTAGAGCCACATGAGGCGCGTGCACGATCTCGTTCTACTATCTCGTGTTGATAACCCATTGCAGGTTTGGTAGCATCGCTTATAGCCAGCCACAATAGTGTTGTACAAGGGTATACAGGGTGGTGTACATACAGGCTTGAGCATATACGTATGCCTGAAGTCTGTCATGCCCTTGTCAGTATGCTCTGCCGCGACAGTGAAATAATACATATGCGCTCGTATAACTTACATGCGACTTTGATATTAACTTGGAAGAATAACCCTGGGACGAGCCTCCTCTATTCGCCTCCAAGGTCGCCCACGACGGCCGGCATCTCAGAGAGGACAACATCCCACTTCCCGAGATACATATGCCGGACCTCTTCTGCTGAGGGCGCGTCCCTAACAAAAGCACTGCAGGCATCTGCGGGGAATGCCCAGTGCAGCGCGGCGTATACAACTCCGCTGGAGAGAAACCCGTAGATATACGACATGTAGTAGAGCTCCGTCGCCCCTTCGGTTACTTGGACTCTAGGATTCAGCGCAGCAACGAAACCAGGCATACATGGCACGACGCCCACCAGCCACTACCGACGCTATTCGTCAGTGTACTACCTAATTTCATCGACGGGGGATTAAAATCAGGACCTACTGCAACAAGCGCCCTCCAATTACACCCATGGCTATACCAGTAAATGCTCCTCTCGGTGCCGTTGTACAAGTCATCGACATTGATCTTGCGTCGGTTAACGACCAGGTAGCTAGAGACCATTAACCCCGTCATCGGCCCGAGAAAGACGCTATAGCTGGAGAGTACGGTGAGGAACGTGGTCGACGTGTTGACGAGGCGCCAGGGGTTAACGGCGATGCTGAGAAGGGCGGTGAGGTACGCCCCGCGGCGGATATTGATGAACCGCGGGAAGATGGCCGCGAGATCGAAGCCGCCGGCGAGTGCGTTGGCCGTGATGTTGAGGCCGAGCTGGTTGATGGCGAGGCCGAGCCCGGCGAAGAAGCAGGCCGCGCGTGTCCCGCGGCTCCCGTCATTCCGCTGCTGCGCCTGCGCCATCAGCTGCACGAATAGCGTCGGCAGGTCCTACACGGCTTCGCCGCCGAAGCGTTGCTGCGTTGCGGCCGTGACGAGGATGCCCACGAGCGAGCCGAGGATCGCGTAGAGCGGGTAGGGGACGGCCTGGCCCCAGAGGGCGTGGGCGGGCCGCGTCGCGAAGCGCGTCACATCAGCCTGGTTGAGGATGCCGCTCGAAATGGAGCCCACAGTAGAGACGGTCCCGTACAACATTAGCCAAGCAATGCTATCCGGGCCGCCCGCCGACGGGAGCTCGTTCCGTCCAGAAATGGTATCGCCGAAGCCCGCGGGCCCCATCGTTGAAAGCGCCCAGATAAGCAGTGCAAGGAAGAAAACGAGGGTGACGGCGCCGGTGACCATGGAGAAGCCCTGTAAGCGGTGGGGCTTGATCCAGATAAAAGGCACGGAGACGGTGCAGAAGATGACGTAGGCGACAAATTGGGCGCTCGTCATGCCGGTATCTCCCGACATCGTATTCGGGATATGCTCCTCGAAGTTCGGGTCCCACGAGATGAGAACGACATAAACGCATTGCCCGCCAACCCAGCACGTGAAGCCGTACCTGTCGGCGTGATGATGGTGGAACGGTTAGCCATCAAACGTAGGTGGGTGGATGGGAAACAGGCGGTCCCAACTCACCACACGAAGGCCAAGAATATGCGATTCCATACGGGGAACTGAGCCCCCCGCATCCCCCACACGACACGGTTGAACACGGGAAAGCCGACTGAGCCTGTGTTAGAAAACCCCTTATTTTCGGGGCGGGGAACGGACCTCCTTACTTACGATGAAGGTAAATACCGGGCAGCGAATTGACGATAATCGCCGCTGTGGCGATGGTGTTCCCGATGGCGATGCCTACCCAGCCAAATGAGCAACCGTTAGATACCTACTGAACAGGTCGCCCACATAGTAAGGCTTGCCACCATATCAGACCGAGCGGAATGAGCGCACTTCCGGTCAGGTAGTTTGCGATGTTGCAGTTTGATAAAATCCCTGATCGTAGTTAACGCACAGCTCGTGCCGGGCATCTTACAAGGCGGGAAGCTCGGAAGCACGGGGGAAAGTGCTTTACATAGGTTGTGGAACATCAAGAAACTCCACGTTCGTCGCGAGGACTCGATAGGGCGGATGTCATCATTCTTTTCTGCCAGTCAGCACCCATCGCCGCGTCGATTGCTAGATAATATTTCAGCTCACAATCCATGGGTTCACATAGGGGAGTTCCAGCCGCTTAATGCATTCTTTCAGCCCCATGATGATTCTACGGCGATTAAAATGTATCAGGTTACAATAGGTAAGGGGTTACCCCCAGGCACGTCTAGGACTGTAGGGGAACTTATTCAATGGACCCGGGGAAAGTTATCTTTAATTGAATACTTGATGATGTCTGTCAGCTTTATTGCATTATCCGGTCCTAATATCTTGTACAAGACGGAGATATGTCGTGACTTACTCACCAACTGGAAGGCTTATTCTTAAATGTCGGATCAGTTAGAACGGTAAAACTGGTTGCGACCAACTCGCCTGCCAGCAGTAGTGCTTTTAGCAACGATTGATTGACTATGCATATTGCTGTCATCACATAGCCACTAGCAACAGCTGCAAATTCATGTAGTCTGCCAAACACCCCTTCCACCAAGATACCGTAGTATTACGGAAAGGTCACCTTGCGGTGGTCGATGCATATATATATGACAACGTTTGTATATAAGGTCTGCCTCCCCGGTCCCCGATTGGTGCCATTACCCGTCCAATTGGGAGCCTTGCGTACAAGCGAATTTTGAGTCTTGTTCGAGCATCGCATCAGGATACCTTCTGTAGAGGAAACTAGGGAGACGACGTATCAAAAACTACACCCTCGTCACCGAAGATCTTGCCCGAGCTATTATTAAAGAATACATAGCTCGAGCGAATCCTTGGAACATTGGAGTGGAGGGGGGAGAGCAAGGCGAGAACGGCGAGTACACGGACGGCTGAGAACACCTGTGTATAAGCCCTCCGCTCCTTCGATATAGTCACACGCGCTAATACGGACTTACATGCAACAGGACGTACACATCAACTCCTACTAGATCACCTGTCTACTAACATACATGTCCAACCTTCATGAGAAGGTTCGCTACAGTTATATGCGGACGGCCCTGAAGATATAGATCCTATATTGGGCATATCAAGCGACGCACATACATACGAGAACTGTCGCAAAAGCCACGCCGCTATTGTATTGCTAGCAATAGTGCTATGTATACCCGTGACAAGTAGGTAATAGTCCTCTGCATGTTCCGGGCACAACAACAGATACTATGAGACCCTGGATCACACACTGAAGCATATATGACTGAAGAAGGATGAATTGTCAGGTTGACCTCTAGAAGGTCCTAGATAGAAAGTGAAAGTAGTAAGCCCTCCTTATATACACAGAAAAACAGCTATAGCCAAGAGATACGGCTACCACCGGGGTGGCGATAGCGGAAAGCGATAGCCGCTAGTCCGAAAACTAGCTAAGCCGAGGTGTTCTAAATCCACCCAAGGCGTTTTAGATCCGACACACCCCCCCAGCTGTTAAAAACTAACAGCTAAAACCTTTACGATGCAGAAAAATTGCCCAACAAGGAAACGTCGTGGTAATTAAAAAGCAGAAATAAAAAGGCAAAAGGGTTAAGGAATATCGAATTCTGCGACCATAAAATTCGATATTCCGAAGCTTTTAATAAGATTCGAACCCATATCTCCAGGTATTATAACCTGATATCTTACCGCTGGACTACAAAAGCTTTGTTAAAAAGCTAACTTAATAACCGAATATTTAAGGTGGTTTAGGTTTCGGTATAAAGAAAAAACGATAAAAGGAAATAACAAAAGAAATGGAAGCAATAATTTTTCCTTACAGTAAGTAACAACGGTTACTGTAACGAAGCTTTTTTTAAACTTTATTCAGCCTTAAAGTAACGTTTTAAAAGTTCAGCAATCGAACGAATTTCTAATGCTTTTGCAGCCTAAGGGGCTTAATAAAGCCATCCGTAACCATTACGTTAATAGGCGTTTATTCGATTTTGATCTTTTTCGTAGCGAAAGCTTGGCGAAGCTAGTAATTATGAATATCGACGTGCTTTAACTTTATAACTAAAGGTATAGCTTCTTTTGTAACTAACCGTATCGTTTACTTGTTATCCACCTAAATAACTAGCTTTTTATCTAGTTTTAGGCCTATAACCCTGAAAAGCTTCTACATAAAAAAGGCTTCCTTAACGGTCTGAAAAAAGGCTAACAGCTTTACCTTAATGCTTAAGGTAATAACTATATCCTGCTTATTCGCTTTCCAGACTATAAAGCCTCCAAATAATGATATTAAAAATCCCTGAAAGCTTTTACGGTTAAGGTTATTTGCGAAAAATGCGTTACTTAAACAAAGCAACGATCGTACGTTAAACTTTTCGTCTTTACCATATTATATAACGAGGTAACGGGTATAATACCCATAAAGTAAAGCCCTATTTACGGCGTCAAGGTATATAAGGCTTGGATTCTTGCTATATCGTAACAGGTAAAAAGCAGCTTTAACGATATCTGGGCGAGTAGTAACAGCTTTATATAACAAACTGCCGACCTTTTTGAGATATAACTTTTTCGACGCCGCAGGCATTTCTTTTTCGTATTTTTTAAAATCCTCCATTTAAAAATCTTAAAGTAACGTTTTTCGAACTTCAAAAGCTCGAAACGGAAATATAACTTTTCCCAATAAATGTCCTGCATTAGCTACAGCTTTTTAGCTCTACGGTCGCGCAAAATACGTATCCTAAGAAACCATTGTAACTTTCCAAGGTCGATGATATGGAAACGTTATGTTAGCTTCATAAGGAATTTTTCCGCGCGTGCTATATCTCGAATCCTATACATTATGGATATATCGTCAACGTAAAAAAACAATGTTAACCAGCCGTTAATCATAACGCATGGGTTATCCGGAACGGGTTTTAAACTTAGGTCTTTTAGATCTGCAGATAAATCTCGTTACCACAAAAATAATAATTTCCTTAATCCGGATAGGGCCTTTAAAAACCTTAAGTAAAAGCCAAAACGTACGAACCTTTATGGGAAACGTACGTATACCAATTTATCGATATTACTATGCAGAAACGCGTTAATAGCGTTTAGCTAACGAAAATCTAGGTCGAATCAAGCTGTAACAGTTATTAGCATTCGAAAAAACCTTCCTGCTAGCATAAATATATAAGCGTTAAGCTTTCCACGAAATTAAAGGTCGTTACGGATAACAAGTTTAACCTTAAACTTTTAAAAGAACCCATTTTTATTAAATTTATAGGTAAATACCCATATTAACAGAAGTATACCGTTAAGGCCGACATCTTTAATCGCCTTTTGAAATGGAATAACGGCAATTAACTGCTTTACCCGATATATCTGATCCCATTTCCGTTGCGCAGCTACTTTCCAGTCTTCGGCGTACCGATATTAAATAGTTTCCTTCCAGTTCTTGGGCGTTATAAGGAAGTCCCTTCGATAAAGGCGTTCCGGTTTGATCGTCGTCGTAAAAATAACGTTAAAGGCGGTTGGGTATATGTTGCGTTTTTCGAGTGCCAGTTTATAGCTTGCACTAGCCGAAAATGGCTTTCTCCTTTTTCCTTTTCGAGTCCTAAATTCGATAATCGCTAAAGGATTTAGGAAATCCATTTCGGTACGACGTTGCCGTAATTAAAAGGAACCCGACGATATATTCTAAGCTTCCTCTGGGGACGGCGAATAGTATTGTTAATAACCTAAATCTTCGGGGCCTGGAGTAGCGTCCGGTATGGGCAAACTCTAAAAGGGGTCTTCGCCTCCCAAATTATCTGATTTTTTTGGGGAACGATCGGAGTTTTCTTCGGTGTTATTGCTAGCAAACGAATCGAAGGATTTTTCGTCCGAATTAGCTTGCACCCCCCTAGCTTCCTAATCAGGATTACCTATAGCTACTACGATAGTATTATATATAGGTTCTTCGTGTTCGATAGACGGACCTTACGTTGCCGTATCATGTACTGCTATATCATCCACCCTTCTAGTAACGCCTATATCCAAGGGGTTACTACTAAATATAGCCCTTAAAGTCCTTAGGAAGGTCGTTGCTTTAAGTGGGATTAGGATGCTGTCGATCTGATCGTTTAGTTTTACGATTTCGATCGACGACTTCTGCGGCTAATCGCCACGATATTTCTTCGTCTCGTCGAAAGTGACGTTTCGAACGGTAATAACTCGTTGCTATGAAGGAACCCATACCCGATATATATTGCTAATTACGTATCCGACGAAATAACCGATATACGCCTTGGGGTTTATTTTTTTCAGGCGTTTTATTCCACGATGAACTGCTTTTGTAAGTGCATAAACCTTTAATCCGAAAAGGATAACGTTCGTAACGTTCGCTTTTAGGCCTTTTTCGGGAACGGATATTTTATCTCTTTTAGCTATCCATTCGTTAAGGACCTGGATAGGTATTTTCCAGCTTAAGGCTTTAATAAGTGTACGGTTAGCGATATATATGGCTACTTTAACAGCTTTTAGGCCATAGGTTAAAAAAAGGTTGCTGCTGATTATTAGATAACGTACCTTCGTATAATTACGCCTCCGGCGCGTTCTTAAACGCCTGCGGGTTTTTTGGTATATAGCGGTAAAGGCTTATGCGAAATCCTTATATTTAGAAGCCATCGTCGAAGCTTCTTTCCAAAGAAAATCTTTCCGTTTAATACGATCGTTTTAACCTTAATATAATGTTGTTGTAACGAACCTGTCGCACAACCACCTAGAAGTGTGATCAGTATCCGAAAAAGGGTCTTGATTTGCAGGTAACAATAGGGCGAAAAATGATTCAATAATCTGTTCGTTAAAGAAATTTGCGGATTCTTCCTTTAATCGAAGAACGATACCTTTAATTGAAGACTTAGATTGATAGCTAAGGAGCGAAATTAAGTAGGTGCTATTTATAAGGAAACATGGAAGCCTTATATGTCTTTTCCCTCCAGTATGTCCTCTGTCTGGTCTCTGTAATGTCTCTATGGTATCTCTAAGGTATCTCTAAGATATTTCTGTAAGCTCCGCAAAGACCATTCTTGGTATCGAAGTTTACCCGACCCGAAGTCATTCCCCTTTTTGGTTTCCCGCAGACAACGGGAAATCTCAATCCGTAACACCATTCCCTTCCTTTCAAAATCTTTATCCCCCAAAATAAAATAGGTACGTCTCCTTCGCTTTTTATTTCCTTGGACCATTAGTTCCTAGTTAACATCATATCAGGTCCACCACGAAAACGCGCTAAATTTTTTACCGAAAGTCGAAAAAACTTAATCTCTTTTATTTCAGATTTTGGATACCTAGTTACGCCTTATAAACGTTGCGAAGATCTGAAACTGGAGTATAAAATGGTTAAAGGGCGAAAAAAGTGCCAGTACTGTTATAAGGCCAATATGCCTTATTGTAACAGCTATAGGCTTAACCAACTATTAAACCTAATCGTACGGTTTATGTTAGTAGTGGTATCGTGGGAATTTGAGCAATGAAGTAATAGTTACGTTTGGTAATAACAGATGTAAATCTGGGTAACCAAATTATAATTGCAAACTGGTGTTATTTAAACTATGGGAAATAATAAGCGTATATATTTTAAACGGGATCCTTTTAGATCCGAAAATCTATTCGGATCCATTTGTTGTAATCCTTATGGATCTGAAAATCTATTCGGATTTATTTGCTGTAATCCCTATAGATCCGAAAATCCATTCGGATCCATACTATACTGATCCGTTTGGATCCGTAAATTTATTCGGATTTACGTTACGTAACTTAAGGTTTTGCATCGGAGGTAATCCATACCATCTCCGACTGTTTGCCAATAAACCAAGCTTATTTAGTTATAACATAATCTTCCTTTTTCCAAGATTTTTGCTTTTAAAGATTAATTTGTTTGTCGTATTTACTTAGTAAGTAACTTTCCTTTTTTCTTATCATTATTTTTCTGCTTGTTTTTTCGTCGTTATGCTTAACCGTATCGAAAAGTAAACATTTTGCAAGCGTTTTAATCAAAAGGAAGAACGCGAAAACCTGGTTGCTTATATTCGGGATTAAGGTTCCGAAGTTATGCCTTGTTCTGCGCGTTTTAAACATAAGGAAGAATATGTTATAATGGAGAACGTAGTTCGTTATAAGAACTGCGTTCTGAAGAAACGGAATTGCGATAGGTCGGGCATTTCTTTTAATTTTTTGCGCAATATTAATAAAGAAGCGGAACGTTTAAAACGCGAGGAAATTTTGGCCGAGAAGCGATTGCGGCATTAGTAAAAATTCCTTTAATCTAAGGGTGTTAAAATGGTAAATCGTGGACTTTAGTTTCTAAACAAACTGGAAAAGCAGGAAAGGTTGGAACGCGAAACGGCTTTACGGGCCGTATAAGCTACGTAAGTTACAGACTTTTCGGAATGGCCTGGGGTTGAAAATATTAATTAGCCGTTATTGGGCGACGCGGACTGGAATATTTTTAACCCTGGCGCTTCCGGCGTTACTGGTAAAAGTTTTTCAGGAGGCGCTGGGCGTTTGTAAGGTTCTTCGCGAGTTCCTAGGTGTTTTCGGAATCTGGGTAATTTTTCCATTTGACTAGGTACTGGGTAAGTTCTTTTTTTTTGCGTATATCCAGTATTTTTTCTGCTTCGTAAACTAGTGCATTTTCCACAATTCCTTCGTTTTATCCCGTATTAATTTGGATTATATTTGCTACTAACTTTAATAAGGAAATATGAAAGACTGGATAAAGCTTAACCTTCGGCGGTAGTTCCAATTTATAATTATTTTTTGAAATTTTCTTAGCGATTTTGTATGGGCCGATATATTTGAAATCGAATTCTTTGTTTGGCCTTTTGGTTTGGATGTTTTTGGTAACTAGGTAAATTATTTCCCTTTCTGAAAAGGTTGGTCCCTTTAACCTTTTTTGGTTATAATATTTGCTTATCTGGTTGCGTACGAAATTAAGTTTTGATTTTATTTTTGCGTATACCTGTTTCAGCTGTTTTGAAGTAAAAATTGCTTTAACGTTAGCTGGTCCATTTTTATGTAAATCTCGGTAGATTTTAGGTGTGAAACCAAAATTAGTAGTTGCTGGCGTTGTTTTAATGTTTTCGTAGTAGCTAGTGTTATAGGCTAGTTGTGTAATTGGTAACTTTTCGACCTAGTTGTTTTGTTTATAGTTGATATAATATCGTAGATTCGTTTTTAGCGTTTAGTTACTTCTTTTTGTCTGTCCGTTTATTTGGAATTTGAATGCGTTAGATAATTTGTGATTTAATTTAAGTTAAATTATTAGTTCTTGCCAAAATTTCGAGGTAAAGATAGTGCCTTTGTCCGAAACAATTTCCGTTAGAAGTTTATGGGTACTTAAAATATATTTAAAGAAAATGTATACTAATTGTTTTATATCGGTATTTTTATTATAAGGTAGGAAATATAAGAATTTCGTGAATCGATTAACGATTACGAAGATGCTGTCGTAATATACTTTTGTAGTTGGATCTTTTAATAAAGGAAGCTTAGTAATAAAGTCGAATATAATCGAATTTTATGGTCGCTTAGCAACTGGTAAAGGTTGCAGTTTTCCGTAAGATTTATGTCGTCGTACTTTTGCTTTAGCGCAAATATCGCATTGTTGTATTACTTTTTGTACTATAGTTTTCATTTTAGGAAAGTAATATGTCCGTTGTAAACGTTTTAGGGTTTTGTGGATCCTTAGGTATTTATGTACCGGATGTTCGTATATATCCCGTATTAGATCTTTTTGTAAGTTTTCGGGTACCTGTATTTTGTTTATTTGGTATTTTGCTGGTTGATTGGCATTATATTGTTGGATGCGTTAATGTATATCAGCTGGTATCGTTCGTATCGCAGTAATTCGTCGTTGTTTTAGGTATTTTTCGGGTGTAATATCGAAGATTGTCTGCTGTACTTTAACCTTAGGTTCTTTTAGGTTAGGTCGTTTGCTAAATGCGTTTACTTTGCTATTTTCTAATCTTTTTCGATGGATAATAACGTAATCGAATTTAAAAAGGCTTTTTACGTAACGTAATTGTCTTCCGATAAGTTTTCGTATCGTAAAAAAATGTATAACGTTTTTGTAATCCGTATATACCTTGATTTGATATATGTTGCTTTTAAGATAATGTTTGAATTTTTTAAAGGCGTTAACGATAGTTAGGAATTTCTTATCGTAGATGGGGTAATTTAATTCGGCTTTATGTAGCTTATAGAAATAGAACGTAATTGGGTAAAATTTTTCTTAATTGTTTCAGTATTTAACTATAATTTTTAAAGCATAATCCGAAATATTGGTTTTTAGCTTAATTAGTTATTTTGGGTCGTATATAATTAGTATTGGTTTATTAATAAAAGCGCTTTTAATTTGCTGGAAAGTTGTTTCCTTTTTTAGAGTTTATTTAAATGGTTTATCTTTTTTGGTAAGTTTTATTAATAGCATAGTTATTTTGTTGAAATTATGTATAAATCGTCGGTAATAATTAGCAAATTTAAAGAATACTTGTATTTCCTTAACGTTAATGGGCTATATTTAATCCTTAACTGTTGATAGCTTTTTAAGGTTTATACGAATTTATCTTGGCGTAATAATATGTTTTAGGAATTCGACTTTGTGCTGGTAAAAATAACTTTTTTTAATATTAACCAAAAGTTTGGCGTCTTGTAACGTTTGTAAGACTTGATAAATATATTCTTTATGCTTTTTTTTCGTTTCCGAATAAATAAGAATGTCGTCGAGGTAGCAGATAACAAAATATCCAGGTATTCTTTTAGTACATAATTTATTATTCGTTGGAAAGTTGCTAGTACGTTAGTTAATTTTATAAGGGTAATTAGGTATTCGTATAAGTTATATTTCGTCCTAAAAGCTGTTTTTTATTCGTATCTTTTCTTAATCCGAATTATGTTATAGCCATTTCGAAAATCGATAGCTATAAACCATTTTGCTCTTTATAGGCGATTTTTTATTTTAGTGATTAATGGTAACGGCGTTTTATCCTTGACGGTAATGTTATTAAGTTGTTGATAATCCATTATTAATCGAAGCTTTCCCCTTTTTTTTGGTACGAAGAATATAAGGTATCCGGCTGGTAATTTGGAACGTCGAATCCATCCTTTTCGAAGCCTATTTTCGAGGTAATTACGGAATACGTATAATTCTGCATGCTTTAGGTTGTATATCGGATAAAAGGCGGTATTTTTGCCATTTTTAAGGATTATTTCGTAATTTTATTTGCTATGTTTTAGCAATTTGGTATTAAGTTTTTTGCCAAATAACTTGTCGTATTTATGGTATTATGGAAATACCTTAACTATTTATTTTGGTAGTTTTTCGAGCGGTCGTTTTAAATCGTTATTTATTTACCTGAATTTTGCTTTAAGGTTGACGATGATACGTTGTATTTTTCGATTATGCCCCTTTTTTTGGATATGCCGTATTGCTTTTGGTGGTAAGGTTTTCGCCGTTTCCTTATACCTGCATTCGTTTATTTTATCGATTAAATGTTGAAATCTTTCGGCGTTTAGCTTATCGTTGGAAAATAGACCGTAATTTATTTCGCGAGTTTTCTAGTTAATAGCCGGGTTATACTGTTCTAACTATAATAAACCTAAGATTAAATCGAAGTTCTCGGTAGCGATAACGTCGAAATTAATGATTTATCTTTTTCCTTCGATAAAGGTTTTAAAGTAATTAATTTCGTATCGGACTTATTTATTATCGTAGTTAAAAGTTTGACTTTCGGCGTTCTCGATTTCGTAAAGGTATTTTTTGTCCTTTTATGGTAGCTGTAGCTCGTTAATTACTTTTAGGGCGATGTAATTACCTTTTGTTACGTCGTAGTTTATAAATATAATATATTGCTTGTTTTTAATTCGTACTTATACCGTTATAAGTTTTTTTCGTATTATTCGCATTATATTTAAAGCCTTTTTAAAATGTTGTTGTTTATTTTTATTTCTGCTAGCCTGGGGCCTTATTATAGGTGGCTTGGGTTTTTTGGGCTGTTTTCGAATTGTTAAATTCTTTTTCTAAGTTTTTTGTTTTCGTTTTGGATTTATTTTAACTGTTGCTTTTGTCGGCGTAGCGTTGCTATTAAGTATTCTATTTGGTTTTAGAACGTTTTTTTAGTAATATATTTTGGTTTTAAGGTTTTCCAGTTCGAAAAAAAGCGAATTTCCTTTTATATAGCTGATTGTTTTTTTGGATCCTCCGTAAAGGCTAGCTGAATCTGTAAATCGGTGATCATTTTCTGGCAGTATTTTTCCATTATTTTTTGCATTAGTTTTTCTTACGTTTAGTAATCGTACTATTCGTAATAGTATTAAGGTTTATATGCAAGGCAGTGTTTGCCTTTTGGCCAGCTCCTGGTAACTGCCAGCTCGTCGATCTCTTCCATCGTTACGGCTTTTCGTATATAGCGATATTACCTTTGGTTCTTAGGATTATTTCTAGTTCGATTTTTGAAATCGAAGCTTTGTTGCTATATGCGTATAATTCGTCGTACGATATATTCTTTTTCGTCCTCGTGTACCTTGCACTGCGGTCGTCGATAGCTGACCGCGCAGAGCTTTCTATGCCGATCGGGTTTTCCTGGGAGTAGGTTTTCGTTCCATTTTCGGTATTTCTTTAGCTATGCGTTAAGCATTAACTGGTTGTTTTTCTGTTGCCGTTTTTGCTGTGCATGGGTAAGTGGCTTATCGTCGTTTAGCTCTTTTTATCTTTCGTATTTTTGTAGTTACTGGATGATAATAGGTCCAGTGGTTTTAACTTTTTTGGCCTTTTTAGTTTTTACCTGGGTTAGCTTTTTGGCTTTTTTTATTTTTTGTCGCATTTTAGGTAAAGGGTTATCGTTATTTTTGGCGCGAATTATATTAATCGTTTTTCGGTTGTTAGATTTTTTCTTGTATTGGTTTTTAGGGACTGGAGCTTAATGTACCTTTTTCAGGCTTTTGTACTTTCGCGTAATATGTCCGGGCTTACCGTAGTTATAGCAGGTAACGGACGTTTTATTTTTCGATTAGATGGCTTTTAGTTTTATAGGTTTTGGTAGCGTTTTATAAAAGGTAAAAGGCGTAAGGCGCTTTCGACCTTGGTTAGTTCCTTAGAATTTGGACCGTGGGGCGAATTGTTTACGTCGTTCTTGTCGTCGTTCAAACTGTCGATTGTCGATTTTTACAGCTTTAGCGATGTACTTGTCGAATGCGTTAAGTTGTTTTATTTTGATAATTTCGTCCTTAATATTATTTTTTAATCCTTTGTAAAAGACGTCGATTAGGGTATCGTCTTCGTCGTCGACCCATCCTGCCTTAGATATAAAGTTCTTGAACTCGACGGCATATTTAAAAGCTAGTTCTTTTTGTTTAAGCTGTAAAAGGTCCTGTATAACCTTTCGTTTTACATCCGAGTTATCGAAGTTATCCTTAAGTTTTTCTTCGAAATTGGCGTAATTTTTGAAAAAAAAATTTGGTAACCGTTTCCTGGTCGTTTTTTGCATTTTTTTGGTAATTACGTAACGTAGGTTTAAACTAATCCAAAGTATCTCCTTTTAGAAACCCCGTTATAATAAGGATTCTGTCGGCGTTACCTTCGATTCTTTCTAATCGTAAATATACTTTAACTTAAGTTAAAAAGCCTTAAATGTTTCCTATATTATTATAAGGTTCGGGTTTTTTGACTTTAAGATTTGGAGTAACGGCTGCTGATACCAAATCGATTGGAGCGGCGGCTTAAGCAATAAGCTGTTAAATATAAGCCTTAAGCTGCTGGACGCGTTCTTGCAGTTGCTAAGTAAGGGTAAAAACGGTGGTTTCGGCGCTGGTCGATATCCTGATAATATTAAATATTGCTTAAAGTTTAACGGTATTATTAAACAAAAGCTTACAACGTATAACGGTTATAGGCTTAACTAATTATTAAACTTAATCGTACAGTTTATGTTAGTAATAGTATCGTAAGAATTTAAGCAATAAAGTAATAATTACGTTTGGCAATAATAGATGTAAATTTAGGTAATTAAATTGTAATTGCAAATTGGTGTTATTTAAATTATGGGAAATAATAAGCGTATATATCTTAAACGGGATCCCTTTAGATCCGAGAATTTATTCGGATTTATTTGCTGTGATTCCTATAAATCCGAGAATATATTCGGATCTATTTATTATAATCCCTATAAATCCGAAAATCCATTCGGATCCATACTATATTGATCCGTTTAGATCCGTAAATCCATTCGGATTTACGTCACGTAACCTAAGATCTTGCATCGGAGGTAATCCACACCACCTCCGACTGTCTGCCAATAGACCAAGCTTGTTTGGTCATAACACTTATAAGGCTATCAACATTTTTCTGGAGTCGTTACAAAACATTCGGTCCGAAAAGGTGCGGATTAATTGTAAAAAACGGGCCGCCGAAGAAGTACTATTAAACCTGCAACAACTGCAAACAAAAACCATGGTTAAATTGATTAGGTTAAGCCGTTAATAAGATTTCTTACAACGTCGGGGTGTAAAAATGATTCGCCGCGGGTTTCGTTCCGTAAACGAATTAGAAAAACAAGAAAAATTAAATAAGGAAAAAAAAGAAATGGAACAACGTCGTATAAAAACAGAATAAGCGCAGCTTGCTTTAAAAATAAACGTTGCAGCGGAAACCTTTATTTCCTTCGATTAAAACGGCCCAGGACTAAACCTAAATACCGGGCCGTTATCGCCTGCAACCTTGGCCGCATTAAAGTCGGTCGGTCAGGATTTTAACGGTAAAACGTCTTAACCAGGTCCTTCGCGTTTATCAAGTACTTAAAAGGTTTCTAAATATTTTTTTCGTATAAGTAATCCTTCTATTCAATCAAATATTAAACCTTATCTTTAATTACCTTAAAATCCAGTATTCGTTCAACTTCGTACTTATCGTCGTTTTTTCCGACTTCTAAACTGGTTTCTAACGGCGCGTTCTTAAATGCTAATTTAAGCAAAAAGATATGGAAAACAAGATATATTCTTATTGTTTTAAGTAATAACAGTCAGTAATTAATTTTGGAAATAACTTTATCGATTTTAAACGGACTAAGCTTTTTAAAATTAAGCTTATTATTAAGTCTTTTTATTTTAATTTAAAAAATGTTCGAAATTACATTTTGTTTTTGGCGTAACAAGTAAACTTTGTTTTCTTTTGATAAAATTAATACCTTAATTCTTTTTTTATTATAATATTAAGTTATCCTTTATTAAAGAAATCGTAATTCATTTTATAGGCGGATTTATATTATCTGGATTTTAATTACTACCGTTTTTATTCGAAAAGCTTTCGGGGTTAACGTTAAAACTTTGTCCAATAACTGTTCTAGCTATTAAATTTTTGCTTATTAACCATATACCGCTATATAAGGAAAAATATTTATATTTTCGTTAATAAAAGTATTATAAGCTACTTAAGCTAATGGAAAAAATTAAACCCAGTTATTTTACTAGTAATTAATATAACTTTTTAAGTATTGCTTTAACGTTTAATTTAAGCGTTTTATCTGTTTATTTATTTATAGGTAATATACTGTCGAAAATTTAAGCTTAACGCTTATCTGCTTAAAAAAACTAGTACCAAACTTTAATATAAAAAGCTTATCTTTGTTTAAGATAATTTTTTTTAATATCTTATACTTATTAAGGTAATATCGGACAAAGGCGTAAACCAGTTATTCTGCCGTTACGTTTCCTTTAAAAGGTAAAAAGTACCTATATTTGGTAAATTTATTAACGATTACCCATATTCCATCGTATTAAACTTTAGTAACGGGGTTTTTTAATCAGGGTAAACCGGTAATAAAATCTTAAGCAATAATATTCCAAGCCTTTTCTGGAATATTTATAAGCTATAAAAGTCTATAAGGCTTATGTCGGGCTACTTTTACTTTGTTATAGATATTGCAATCCTTAATTATCTGTTTAACAGTTCGTCGAAGTCCTGGAAAATCGTATTTTTCCTATAATCGTTTGGTAATTTTGAAAATACCTTAATATTTATATAATAGATTTTCGTAAAACTTTTTGATAAATTGCTTTTGTTAATTTCGAAGGGTATAGATTTTATTATGGTATAATAGTTAGTTTTTAAATTATCTATTTAATTATTGCACCTTTTTTTGTTTTTCTTTATTATAAAAATTTCGGAATTCCGTTAAAAGTTTTGGAATAAGTTGCTTTAATATTTTATATAACCGTAAAGTACCGTCCTTAGTTTGTTACAGCATTTGCATTTAACGTTTCGGAACCTTAAAATCGTAATTCTTTTTGTAACTTAAAATATTTACTTAGATATTTTCTTTCCGTTTAATATAATAAATTTGGAAATTATATTTCGATAAAAAATTATCTAAATCTAATAGCGTTTATTTAACTTTAAATCGTTATAAACCGGGTAAATTTTTTTTTAATTTAAATAAATATCGAAAAGTTTTTTAATTCTGCTAAAAAAAAGTTCTTATTTTTTAAAAGCGTTAATAATCGCTACCAGCTCTTTATCGTAAATCTTATATCGGAATTCTGCATTTCGAAAAACCTTAAAATAATAAGCTATTAAATACTATTTCTTATTACCCTTTTATTATTCCAAAACTACGCTTAAGACATAATTTACGGCGTTTATTTTTAAACGTTTTTTTTGTCGGCGTTAAGCAATGTTATTATTAGCGCTTTAGTAATTTCGTTTTCAAGTAATTAAAAAACTTTCTTAATTTTCTTTAAAAGTTCGAATTCCTTTTTTAATATATTTCTTAATAATAAGGTTCGTTAAAAGTTTAATAATATTTTTATCTCCTTTAATTAAATTACGTACGTAATCCGTAAATCCTAAAATCTGCCGGATATCGATAACGGTTACTTTATTAAAAATGGGCCAATTTTTAACTATTCCTAATTTGGAATCCTAGATTTAAATTTAACCGGGAATAAAAGTAAATTATAAATAATTTAACTTTTACGTATGCCATATACTTTTGGCAGGGTTAATTCGGATATTTGCTTTATTTAAAGCTTTAAAAATCTGAAAAATATGCTTTTTATATTTTTCCAACGTTTCGGAATAAATAAGGATGTCGTCGAGGTAAACGAAAATATATTTATTTAGGAATTTCCTAAATATAGTTATAATTAAACGTTGGAAACTAGCAAAAACGTTAATAAATCCTAAAAGCATAATTCGATATTCGTAATACCCGTATATCGTTCGAAAAGCAATTTTTTATTTTTCTCCTTTTGCCATTTTAATACGGTAATACCCGTTTTGAAAATTTAATACAGTAAATTATTTAACTTTATTTGCGTTTTCCCTTAAAGTATTTATTAAGGTTAAAAAATATCCGTTTTTAATAATAATATCGTTTAATTATTAATAATCGATTATACGTCGATAAACCGGATTTTCATTTTAATCGATTTTTTGCTTGCCGTCCTTAATTTTAGGTATTATAAGTATAAGGTATCCTATAAGGAATTCGGATAACTAAATATAACCTTTTTTTAGGTTTAACTAAATGCTTTTTTATAAAGCCTTTACATTTTTTAAATTTATATAATAAATTCTGTAAAGTTTGAAATCATGTTTTTTTTTAATAAGTATGCGATAATTTTATTATCCGTATAAAAGCAGTTCGTAATTTTCTTTATCCTTGAAAAATCGTTCGAAACGTTGGTATTCTGGAGGTATGGTACTGGCAGAATCTAATACTTTGGCTTTTCGGATTATGTAGCAGATTTTTAAAAACCTTTTCTTAAAAAAAGTTAATTCGTAATTCTAAAAAAGCTGGCGAATTTTTTAATTAATTAACAGGTTACTAAAATTAAATTACGGCATTCCCAGAATAACATTATAACCTAAAATGTCGGCGATATCCAAGGTAAAATGCTTTTAGTACCTTTAAATTTATATTTAAAGTTTTTCAGTTTGTTTAAAAATTCGTCCATTATCGTATTAAAAAAGATTTTCATTAACTATCCGTAATTTATAAAACTTTAACTTATACCTCCAAAGAATATAATATTTCTCGGCTACGGCTGGCGAAATGAAGTTACATTTTACCCCAAAATTAATTATAGCTTTAAAAGTTTGGCTTTAGTACTAGATAAAAATTTCGATTTAACTTCGTAATTTTTTTTTTGCCTTACATAAGGTCTTAATTCGCAAAGCTTCTTAATGCTTTAATTTTGAAAGCCTTTGCCGTTTTTTGATTTCGTAATTTTGTTTGTTAAAAAGCGTTTTTATTTGCGGACTTTCCTAACTACGTATTTGATATATTTATCGTCCATGCAAATATATTACTTTCGTTAACCAATTTGGCATTTTACCTTAGTGATTTTTACTTTTAACGTTTGGAAAAACTTCCGATTCGAAATTAAGATTTTTGCAAAACTTACTTTTATATCTAAAAATTTATGCATTAAGCATAACATAAGGGTATAATATAAGTAACCCTAAGTAATAACTTTTCGGCTTTAATTTAAATTAGGATATAAATAATAAGATCGAAGGTATTCGGGTTATCGGGGAATTTCGATACATTTATAATCGTTATTAGGTTTAATAAAGGTTTTTTCGTTTTAACCGGGCTAATAATCGTTATCTTTTTTAACTCGAAAATAAATTAAATAATCGTTATCGTTATAAGCCGAAAAATGGAAAAGTTTGTACTTATTAATAAAATCCTGTTTAAGGGCTTCGATTTTAAAATATACCACCCGTTTTAAGGGTTTGCTGAATTTAAGGGTTTTTTGCCCGTAGTTGTTAAATTTAGGCGTATTTGGCCATATTCGTAATATATTTCGCATTTTTGCATATTTAAATAATATTCGTATTTTAGCTTTATAACTACCTTAAAAGCTGGTTATCCGGAATAAAATTTTAGGCTTTAGCTATTTAATTTTGGCAAATTAGGTAACGTTCGTATTTTGGGTTGCCGTTTGGTTTATAGTAAATCGTTGCGATAATATATTCCTGCTGGAAAAAGGTAAAATTAATTTCCTTTTCTTTCTCGCTTCCATTATTTGTTTCTTATTCGGTTATTCGGGCCTTTTTTTAAGGAATCCTTTTTTTCTTAAAGTTTTTCTTAATTAAAAAACGACATTCGTTTTTATAATAGCTTTTTTTATTACAGTTAAAGCGTTTAATATTCGATTTATCCTTTTTAAGTTCCCTGGAAATAATATTTACTTTTTTCTGGGTTTTATCCTTATTTTTGCTTTTTTAAGATTTGCTGCTAAAGTTTCGATCGTCCCTTTTTCTGTCGGATCTTTTTTTTTCCAAATACCTTTTAAAGGTACGTGGATCGGCAATAATGATTTTATTAATATAATCCTGAAAAAGGTTAATTTTAAATATTTTGTATATTTTATCCTTAACTTATAATTTTAAGCCGTTATAAAAAGGATAAAATAATACGCTTTTTAAAAAATTTAAAATTAATATAAAGCGATTAAATTTAATCGCATATTCGGCTGTTAACTTAGTTTATTAGAAAAAATACAACTATTTGACCTCATGTTATTTTTTACCGGAATTTTTAAATAAAGCTTGCATTTTTTCCTTAAAATGTTTATAATTGCCGAAAACATAATTAATTAAGTCGGAAAACTTATTAAGGTAATTTATAAGATAATCGTTTATAATAAGTTCGAACCATAAAAAATTTTCCGGCAAACAGCTAAAAAATAACTATTACCTTTTAATAATCCTCCGTTAAAAAATTCTTATAAAACTTAAGGTAAGATTTAACCTGGACCAAAATTTTTTTATATCTGTAATACCGTCGTAAGGTTTTAAAAAGATTAATTTATAACTTTTAACCTTTAGCATTCCATAATAAGCAAAAGGTAAAACAATATTTTCGCAAAAGTAATTCGCGCTAAATAAAAATAATATCGAAAACTTTTATTATTAAACCAATCTGGCATTTTCCCTTTTTACCGCCTAAAGTTTAGTTATTAAGGTATGTAGCTTATCGTTAATCGTAAGTTCTTTTTCTTTACCTTTCGGATTATCGGATTTTTTTCCTTCCTTTTCCGGTTCGTTTTCCTGAACTTTAATGGTTTCCTTAAAAGCCGGAAAAGATTGTTGTAAAAAAAAAAAGGTCCTCCTTAAAACCGAATAATAAAAAGGGCCATATTGTCGATTAAAAAAAGGACTTCTTTAATAAAGGGTAAAATATTTTAATCCAAATATTAATCCCTTACTGGCTAGTAATGGCGATCGGATATATCGTTTATCTTCTAAATGCCGTTTTATAATATCGTTTTTATTAAGTTCAGGAAAGCTTATATCTAACTGGGCTTTAAACTATTCGTCGGCTATTAATTAAGGAGTTATCAAAATATAACGAACCTATTATACAACTACCTGGAAATGTAATCAATATCCGAAAAGAGTTTTTAATTTGCAAGTAACAATAAGGCGAAAAATAATTTAGTAATTTGTTCGTTAAAGAAATTTGCGGATTTTTCCTTTAATCGAAAAACGATGCCTTTAATTAAAAACTTAGATTAATAATTAAGGAGCGAAATTAAGTAGGTGCTATTTATAAAGAAATATGGAAGCTTTATATGTCTTTTCCCTCCAGTATGTCTTCCGTCTGGTCTTTGTAATGTTTTTATAATATCTCTAAGGTGTTTCTGAGGTGTTTCTGTGGGCTCCGCAAAGACCATTCTTGGCACCGAAGTTTACCCGACCCGAGGTTATTCCCCTTTTTGGTTTCCCGCAGATAACGGGAGATCTCAATCCGTAACAGTTGTCTCTCAAGGAAAACAACTGCGTTTATCAAAGCGGTAAATGCATACTTCTTCTGTTTTATAGTGTAATTAATCTTAGCTCTAATAACGGGATAGGTGATAATTAATGCTTTCGTTCGTCCGTTAAAGGCTCTGTTAAATTCGAAAAGGTTAGCGTATATCGTAATAAAAGGTTTGCGTTCCTTAATTTAAGATTTTCGCGAGATTTTCTTTCGAGCTTTCGCAATAGCACAGTCCTAACAGTCGATCTTCGACGGCAGCTAAATCTTCGCTCCGGTAACTGCTTGTACCACCTTTTCCAGGGCCCTAGGGCCTAAATAGGCAAGCTTTCGATGCCATAACGTGGCATCTCCCTTTAGGGGCTTTAAAGGACTCCGAGAGTTGTTTCCGTGAAGCTTTTTTTAATTAGTTAGCTTCGCCGGAAGGAATTTTTCGATTAGGGGCTTCGTAATAACGTTTTCGTCCTTGCTTTTAAGGATAACTTTTTCCTTAAGGTTGCTCTCGTCCTTTGGGACTGCTGCTTCGGGCTTTTCGAGCTTTTCGGCCATTGCAAATGCTGCTAAAATAACAACGTCGTCGGCGTCGTTCTTAGCTATTACCTTAACATGGTGTATAACGGGCTGGCGCTCGATCCATTTAATCTTCGCCATTTGCGTTCTCGACGTTTTCGAAGCTTTGTGATATATAACGTCGGTTTCGTAGTTCCAATAAATCCCAACCTTTTGAAACAACCTGTGTAAGGCTAAGTTGGTATGCATCTTAGGGACATAAAGGCAATCCTTTAAAAGGAAAGCGTTAATCCTGCCGTTTGGAATGGTAAAGGCGATTTTTCTCATACCTTTACCCAGAATATTTAGGTACTTCCCTCCAGCTAGGAGTTTTCCGTTTACTGTAGGAAGGTATAAATCGATAAATTCAGCCTTCCGGTTGCTAACGTAGAAGTCTGAATATATATCCAGCAACGTAAACTTTTTCAAGCTATATCCGGTAATAACGTTATTAACCTAGGGGTTTGTAGGTTAAGGAAGTCCTTTAACGAAAAGTGCCGCAGCTAATTAAAGGGTTTATAGCTAAATTTATTCTTAAAAGGCTTGTTTTTTCGTTTCTTTCCGGGTACGCTTAACAGTTGCCTTTAAAGCGCCGGTAGCATTCGTAATGCGCTTTTTTACCTTTTTCCTGACTTCAAGGTTTTCGGTCCACCTATTAGCTTTGATCTTTGGGCATATGTAGGGGCATTCTTTGAAAAAATGGTTTTTTCCGTAAATATACGTCCGCAAGGTTTGATAATTGTTCCGGTTACCGTTTTGGTTGCTGTTTCGGTTATTGTTGCTTGGAGCGTTTTAAGAAGGTCCCGTTTAATTCGGGGTTTTTCCGTTAAAGGTAATATTAAACGCTTTTCGTGATAACTGCTCGGCGGTAACGCCCTAAGCTTTCCGCAACCTTATATGGTTCCGAAAGCGCTTTACGAGCTTTTGCACCGACGGCAGCTTAGTAACGTCCTTGCCGTCGAACATAACTTCTTTAATAACAGCGGTCTGGGTAATAAAGAAGTCGGGTAAAAAGGTGTTTATAGCTTTAAAGAAATCGAGGTGGCCATAAAACCCTGTAACAGCTAGAATTTGAAGCTTTTCAGCTTTAGTATACGTTTTCCAGTACTTGGAAAACTATATATCTATCGTTATTTTATTAGTTTTTAACGTTTTCTTATAACGGGCATCCATTTCGTATATCCGAACGTTATTGTTAGGCTTAAACTTATCTTTTAAAGCTTTAAGCCTTTTTCGAAATATAGCTTTTTTTAGTATACCTAATAATGATTAAGGTAAACGGATTAATTAAAGAACGTGTTGATTTCGGCAAGCGCCTTTTCTTGAGTTAGGAAAAGGGTTTCCTTTCGTTTATGAATCTTTATTGCTTTTTAGAACTTCGCATTTATTTCGGACTTTAAGTTAAGCTCGTTAAAAGCGTTTAAATCGAATTTCTTAAAGTTAGGGAAAGTAGGTTTTTTTAATAACGGTAGGAACTTATCCGTATTGGGGTTGATATACTCCTACAGGAAGCCCGCCTTGGAGCTAACGTGGAATTCAAGAGTATCATACTTTTTGGGGGTCCCCTTTTTAAGAAAGAACGCTTTAAGGCGCTTTAAGGTTTCATTAGAGTTTGTTAACGGGAAAGGAACCATGGCTTTAGTTATAATGCAACTAGGGGTTAGGAAATAGAAATAGTGCTGTTTAGGTAGGGAATATCCTTAATAAAGGGCGGCAGTAGGTTACAAAGTTACTGCGAGAGCAACGGCGAGGTTCCGAATTGCCTTAAAAGGCGACGTCCGCAACGTATCTAACAAGTGTATCGAAGCAATAGATGAAAAGAAGTGCGGACCGGGCTCATAACTATAAGACCCTGGATCATACACTGAAGTATATATAACTGAAAAAGGATGAATTGTTAGGTTAACTTTTAGAAGGTCCTAGATAAAAAGTAAAAGTAGTGAGCCTTCCTTATATATACAGAAAAACAGCTATAGCCAAGAGATACGGCTACTACCGGGGTGGCGATAGCGGAAAGCGATAGCCGCTAGTCCGAAAACTAGCTAAGCCGAGGTGTTCTAGATCCACCCAAGGCGTTCTAGATCCGACAGATACACATAACCGCAGGACGTGCGCATGCGCGGACGCGTATAGGCGAGCGTTTTTTTGATGACAGGTGAAAGCATCATCATTGCATCGTCAAGTTAATCTAGGTATACACGGGCTCGTCCGCTTCTGTTCAGTTAGCCAAACCCACGAAGACCACAAGAACGGCAGCGTAGGCCGCGGTCCCTGACATAACCTCCTTGGGCTTTTCCGAGTACAGCGCCATGATGATACCGAATGCCGTTACAAATCCCGTGGTCGACCCCAGTGACGTGTACAGCGTGTTGTGCAGCACCATAAGCCACATGGGCCCGATCAGGAAGAGGCCTGCCACGGCCGCCATGGCGATTCGCTTCTTGAACCCATTTATCCAGGATTTCGCCACGTTGTCGTTACGTGTGCCGCCGATGGGTTGGCTATCAGCTTCCCAAGGGCCATCAACAGGGATTGGATGTTTGAAGCCGTCTTTACGTAGGTCATCCACAATCGAGTGAATCACGTAGGAGTCGATCTTGCGCTCCCCAGAAACCAGGAACGGGTCTCTCCGAAGCTGGCTGCAGTTGATCATGTAGTCGTAGTCCTGGACAGCCTTGACTGTTGCGGGTATCAGACAAAACAGGAATGCTAACCAAGGGCTCCGGGCAAGTATACTATGGAGCGGTACTCACTATATGTCTCCAGGTCTTCTTCCCAACTCTCGGATTCTCTGCCAGTTTTCTTCATATGTGCCACGTGCTTTACTAATTTACATTGTAGTTTTCGGAGACGCATGCGCTGCAATTCCGCAAAACTGATCCTGAAGTCGTTGTTCTCGTCAGGCCTTTCCCATTGCTTTTCTCGCTTTTCGGAATCCTCGATTTCTGAACCCTCGACTCTTCGTCCACGATTCCACCAGTCCAAAAAGTCGGAGTATGGACTTCGCCTCTTCTCTATACTGGTAATGAGGCCAAGTGCGTGGTGGCTGATAACCCACGGGCCAGGATCAGCTTCCTTGCTCAGGGCCGGATCGCCTGTCATAGTTATAGTCGTGTTAGTTCGGTTTGGTACCGGGATATTCACTTCGCAATGTCGCAAGGGCTGTCCAGCACTGTCACGGGAGTCTGGGCGCTCTTCTTGGGGTCTGCGTGACTCGATCTCGACGCTAGATCGAATGGGTTCAGGAGCTCCCTGAGATGCGCAATCCCCTCCTGTAGATGAGGGTTTATTAGGAAACCAGGAGGCAGCGGTCTTCCTTTCCAAGCTGCTGATTGACGCTGTGCAAACCCCGGTGCCGGAAGTCGTGGACTTTGCTGATGAGCTCCTAGAGATACCTGCGCTGAGCCCTACACTGCCGGCCCGGATTGCTTCAGGCTCTTCGGCCACAAACAATTTCAGCCGCAGTTGATTGACGGCTATGTAACAGGACAGGCTCACCATGATCCATCCGCTCTATGCCTTGGCCAACGGCAAGATCTACTAGGCCGTCTCCAGTAATTTCTCCCTTCTCCGGGTCGTGATGAATACAGCCCTGCGTTGTCCAAGCCATCTTTACGAAAAGATTTGATGCGTATGTTCCGAGAGAGGCTGGGGTAAGGAGTTGAAAAATGTTGTTTGTCATAATTGTTTTGCTCAGGAATTTTTTCCGATAACACCGGCCAATGCGACACAGCTGCAGACACAGCCTCCACAAACAAGGGCTGGTCGGCAGTTCCTAACCAATGAAAGTATCTAGTGTATGCAGGCTATGGGCGCTATGGCTATAAGAAGCGAGCCCTGCAAATAGATCACTTACCCCCGATCACCTATCATATTGACTGCATTTACATAAACGGCTGCTCCTTTCAAAAGTTCCTCTAAATCCCCTAAACACTCAGAGAACCGACAACGGCTAACCTTAACACGAAATTATCAGGTAATCTATTTCGTTATCACCTTATACGCTCAATACGAAACATAGCTCTAAATTCTAACTTCAGCCTGCAGACAAACAAAGCAGGGCCGCCGATAAATTCTCGCAATAAGCATGGCTTTAAACACTGGAGACCCAATGCTTGAAGTGTCCATAAACTTCGACCCGCGCAAGATATGCATTGGTTTTCGGAGCGAGCTCCAGGCACTCCGCTACCACAAACTGATAACAAGTCTGCGATTTACAAAGGATATGGGTCTAGATGCTCAGGTATCTGGCCGCCGCTATGTCTGGCTGCGCCTGCCGACGAGGGTGACATCCATCGTAGCCAGCAAGCGCTGCGACGGGTTCTATCTGTGCTTCAGCGAAACAAAACTGGCAGAGGAGTGGCAGAAAGCCCTGTACGTGTGGAAGTTCGTGGACGGAAGCAAGAATGAGTTGTACGTCGACAGGGGCATTGAGAATCGGCGGCTGAATGACATGCTAGGTATCTCCGAGCCTCAGATTGAACGCCGTGTACCAGGCCAGGCATACGGTTCGCATGTCAGACCCTGACATCACATACTGAAGCATATATAACTGAAGGAAGAAGATATTTTATCAGGTTGACCTGTGAGAGGCCCTTGATAGAGACGGAGGGCAATGGAGCCTCCGTATATACACATAAAAACACCTGTAGCTAAGAGAAAGCTGTACCAGGGATGCGACCAGCGACTCCACTAGTAGCAGTGCTGCCTAACCCAAGGCTTAGCTAACAGACGTAGTTTTCAGCTAGGTCTAACGTCGAGGCACTACTAGGTTCCGCTGCTTTACAGAAACTGTCAGACCCAGCTGAAGACTAAGTCCGTTAGCTCAGCCTTAGCTTAGGCAGCACAGCTACTAACGGAATCTGCTGATCGCATTACGGGTACAGTTTTTCTCTCAGCCGCAACTGTTTTCTGTATATATAAGGAGGTTTCAATACCCTTTGTTTCTATCTAGGACCTCTTAGAGGTCAACCTGATAATTCAACCTCCTTCAGTTATATATGCTTCAGTATGTGATCCAGGGTCTTATAGTTATAAGCCCGGTCCGCACTTTTTTCATCTATGCTTCGATATACTTGTTAGATACGTTATGGACGTCGCCTTTTGAGGTAATTCGGAACCTTGCCGTCGTTCCCCCAGTAATTTTGTGACTTATTGCCGCCTTTTACTAGGGATATTTCTTACCTAAACACCATTATCATTATTTCCTAACCCTTAGTTGCATTATAACTGAAGCTATGGTTCCCTTCCCGTTAACAGACCTTGATAAGTTTTCGTTAAAGCGTTTTAGGGCGTTCTTTTTTAAGAAGGGAACCTTTAAAAAGTATAACATTTTCGAATTCTACGTTAGCTTTAAGACGGGCTACCTATGGGAGTATATTAACCTTAATACAGAAAAGTTCCTACCGTTATTAAAGAAACCGATTTTCCTTAACTTTAAGAAATTCGACTTAAATGCTTTTAGCGAGCTAAATTTCAGGTTAAAGGCAAATGCGAAGTTCCGAAAAGCAATGAAGATATATGATCGAAAATTGTCAACTAGCAGGGGTTGCACTAGCACCCCATATACGGAATGGCTTCCTCTGATCGGAACATATAGGTTCCGTAACTAGACTCCATAAAAAGAAGAGTGCGCGTTTTAGAGCGTCTGCAGCTAGTTATCTAATACAACACAACTGATGTCCCTTATATCTGACAATTAAGAGTCTTATTCGCTTAAATCACGTTATTATCAATTGATTAGCTGCTGCTGAGATGATATAGGCTGAACATCAATAGCAATTACCTATATACCCCATTATCCATAATGGCGACCGTACCGTCGACGTCCTCCGTTATCTATAAGGGACCCAAGGACTGGGATCGCTTTAAAGGCGAATTCCAATCCAGAACGTACGCGTTTGGTATTTGGCGTTATATCGACCTTAATTAGAATAATGCATAGCCTGTCGAACCTACGAGACCCGATATAACCTTTTATCCGAAAAGACGACTTCGTTAAGTAACGACGTAAATAGCTAATTCCTTTTCCGAAGGAACCATATAAACCGAAAAAATCGATTATACGGGTTACTTAATAAATTTGCTTAAAATAACGACAAAAGGTAAATAAGTTTATACTTAAGATTTTGCGGTATATATTTACGAAAATCGGAAATACGAAAACTTTTGCAAAAAAATTAACGACCTTACGAAATAGGTCCTGGAATTGGTATCTCCAGTAATTAAAAAAACGAATCTTTTTCTAAGAAAAAGCTTAAGGGAATAATACGCTAGTTTGGTTAAATCCGGTAAGGTATACGACAGTAAACTTATAAACAATACTTAACGAAAATACCGCGAAAAGTAAAAATAAACTTCGAAGTTAACGAAAAAATTAAACGAGTAAATCGTAAAATAACAAAAAATAATAACTTAAAAATAACGTTATGGCGTTCCAAAAACGAAAACAGCGACCATATAAGTTAATGATTTATATATAATTTTGGTTCCAATTATGGAAAACTAAACGATTATTTTCCAGATGCTAAAAAAAGCCGAGATTAATAATAATACGATTAATTATTAAAAGGTAGTTATTAATTTTTTGGATTATTAAACGTTAACTTATCCCTTATTTATATTACGAAATATTAAGGTAACGTTTTTAACTTTTTAAGGGATTTCCGTAAAACCTTTTAATTAAGGCGATCCTAATTAGGAAAAAATTAAGGATATAAATTTTTTAGCGCAAAAAAGGGCTTAAAAACGCGGGTCGAAACGTAGCGGTCGTAAAGGTTTTTAAATAAATCGAAACGGAAGTAAAAGGAAGCGATAAAAATCCGACGCGTAAGGTATTCGTTATAAGGCTTATTTAGGTATTTACTATATTTTACCCTAATACTTTTATGCATTTCCTGGCAAAGTTTTAAAAAGGTTCCGATTTAACGATAAGATATTTATATACGTCCAATATCGGATTATTTCCGATTAATTTTTAAAAGAAAAAATTAAACGCTTATTAAAATTTATAAATAAATTAATTATTTAAAAAACCGATTAATTCCTATAAAAAGTAAAGCGAATCTTGGCGTATTTTTTAATTTTTGATTAACGTAATACGATAAACGTTACGTTTTACCCCTTAAAAAATTTATTAATTCTGGATTTAAGGTTTATAATTTATATCTTTAATTTTATTAACAGGTTTTTAATTTTTAAGCTAACCGTATAAGGCGATAAGATGTACGCAGGTAATAGTTTCGTACTGATTAAAAGGTACGGAAAGGTTAATATAATATTTCGAAGCTTTAATAATACGAAAGCGTTACGTTTGTACGACGTAACTTATTGCGAAAGCTTCGTATATAATTTAATATCTTTCCGGTAATTCCGGAAAAAAAGGTATTATTAAAATAATAAAAAGATTAATAACTTTATTCGAAATAAATACGATTAAATAGTTGTTACGTTAATAAATAAATTTAATTAATTCGTTATTAAAGATATTAACGTAATAGTTACTTATATAACTTTAGCAACTTATAAACGAAACGTTAATTTTTATATAGCAAAATTACTATAAATCGGTAACGGTACGATTTGGCATTTAAAATTAAGATATTTAAGGTCCGAAATAATTACATAATTATAATCCTATATAAAAGGAGTCCGCCCGAAAAATTTTATAATAGTCGAATGCCAAACATATAGCACAGCGAAAGCCAAAAAGTTAATACGCCGCGAACCGAAGGAAGAAATTTCCCGATTTGGATAAAGAATTGCTATCGATTTTATAAATTTCGAAAAAAATGCTAAAAGATATAAATACGTTATGTTTGCTACCGATAGATATTTAGGTTTTATTTAGGATATTTACTTTAAAAATCGAAAGCAAAATATATTAATTATAGCGTTTCGGTACTTCCTAAAAGTCTCTAAGAACCAGGATAAGGTTTTTCTATAAATATTCGAATGCGATAACGAAATTTTGAAAAATTATCAATTTCGAAATATGCTTTAATCGCCTTTTTTCAATATTAAATTTAAGCTTTTAATACCGCATACTTAAGCTTAAAGGATATAATTAAGGAAAAAGCGATTATAATACGAAATAACGTTAAATTACTTTCGTTTTTAATCGTATACATTTCTAAAGCTGCAGTATATTTATATAACCGTACTTCCAAATACGCATATTTTTGGCAAAACCTATACGAAGTTTATTATATTTACCTGGCGTACAAAAATGGCATTGCAGTACTTAATCGAAAGTTTTAACAAGCTTACCTGCAAGTATATAGCTGTATAGCTTATGCTATAACAGCTGCCGTTATAAAGAAAAAGTAAAAATTCCAAAAGCTAAATCCCAAAGCATATATTGGCTACCTCGTTAGCTACCGATTTACGAATATCTACGAAATCTGGAACTTACTAATTAATAAAGTTATTATTATTCGAAACGTACAGTTCAACGAAAAGGTTACTTTTTCAAGTAATATTAAAAACATAAACGATAACCTTTTGCATATCATAAAAGAAAAGCTTTAAAAGTTATTCCGATAAGTAAAAATACTTAATTAAGCAAATAACTATTTAACTTTTATATAAAAGGAAAATAAAAACCTAAGCGGAATAATTTAATTACCGGTTAAGCAGAAAAAATAACGCGAGAAAAGTACTAACGTAAGATACGTACAAAATAACAAACAAGCCTATTTTTAAGGGATTAATCACCCCTATACGACCGCTGTATTCGAACTATTTCTATCCCTTGGTCCATCGCTTCCGCCAGCATTTACCCTAATAACTGTTACAATTATTGCGCCGACGGAAAAAATAAAAGTAACCCTAAACTCCCCTTACATTATTTAACTTAAAGTAACGGTAAAAAACGAAGGTACTTTACGGGTAATAAACGTAAGCCCCCCGTATATTCCGTACCAAAAAGATATTATTCGAAATAAATCTAGGATATAAGAAGCTGCTTTTAATATAGGATATTTAACTTTTTTTATTAGTACGTACGATAATAGGCCGGTAAGTTATAGAAATTTAAGAAAGTTTGTTATTTAAAGTACGCGCTACCGTAATCGGAAAAGTAATAATACCTTGGTATACAAAAAGGTATTTAGGTCGTTAAACCGGATATATACGTACGATTTACCGCTACCGCCGCGAAATCATAAAAAGCTAAATATATACCCGTTAGGGAAAATATTTCGTAAAACCGAAAAAGCTTACTTGTAAAATTATAAGGAAATGCAGTTCTGGAAAGCCGTTAATTAATTCTTTGCTAAAGGGAAATAAGTGTTAAGGTATATATAAGTATATATTTACAAATTTAATAAGCATAACTGGTTGCAAAAATATAAAGTACGTTTCGTCGTACGAAGCGATTAATAACTTAAAAACGTTTATAGTAATATATACGTATTTATATTAATTAAAAGGTTATTTTAAACCTTAATCGTTATTGCGGCTAGGTTTAACTTAAAGCTTAAGCAATATAACGCTGTAAATGTTTTCGTTAACACCAACTTAGTTTACGAAATATATATAAAGACGCCCCTAGGGTACCCGTAACGTAACAAGATATTCTTATTTAGAAAGGTATTATATAAATTAAGGGAATCGCCGTTATTATGGTAAAAAGATTTTACTGGGATATTTACAGAATTAGGACTTTATTCCGTATCTTACGAACTTTATTATTTTATGCGTTAAGGGGTACTTATCTTTTTTTTTTGTAAATAATATTATTATAGCATACCGTAAAAAAGATTACGACCTTGTCGATTAGTTAATCCAACGGATACGAAAACGGTATACTCTTATAAGGGGTAGGGACCTATAGTGATTTTTCGGTATCGAAATAATTAAAGACAAAACTGAAAAAAAGATTTGGCTTTTTTAATTAGATTTTATAAATAAGCTAACTAACTTAATTCCAAAAAAAAGCTTAAATAACTTTCTAGATACGTTAATAACGAACGTCGAGCTATTGCCGAATCCTGATTTGGCCCATCCAGGTTCCGCTAATAAATACCAAAAAAAGATCGGTTTTATTTTATACGTAACAGTTAATACGCGACCTAATATAACCTTTGCGGTATCCCGGCTTGCCTGATTTAACCTAAACCCTAGCAACGTATATTATAAAACGGCCGATCGAGTTATATTATACCTAATCGGAACCAAAACGTTAGCGCTATAGTTTAAGGGTAAAGATTCGTTAAACATTTAAAGCGATATTTTTTTCGCGGATACTACGATCGATCGAAAAAGTTCCTAAGCTTACGTTATAAAGCTATTTGGAAAAATAATAGGATAACGGGCAAATAAGCAAAATATAGTAATTACTTTTATAATAAAAGCGGAATTATTATTCTTTACGTAAGCTGCAAAAAAAGCCTTATTCAGCTTTCGATTAATTAAAGAGCTTAAAGTTACCTTAGATGCTGGACCGTTAAATATGTAATACGATAACCAACAAACTATACGGCTTATTAACGCCGATGTCGCCCTGTTATAAACGAAACTGCGGCATGTAGATATACATAATTACTGGCTACGAAAAGCCGTGAAGAGAGACATAATTAAAGTAGATTATATACTTACGGGCGATATGCTGGCTGATGGGCTAACGAAGGCCCTAATATGCGAACCTTTTAGGCATTTCAGAAAGCAGCTAGGACTGGTGGATATTACAGAAGCTATCGATCGGCGGAGGAATAACCTGCAAGTGATTTTAGAGGAGGAATTGGCTGATTAGGAGGATTCTATCGCCGGAGGAGAGGTAAAATAGAAAGCTGTGGTTTTAAGAAGTAATGATAAGTGCTGATCAACGCCGTGACTGCGTTAAGGCGTTGAGGGGGTGTGTTAACTAGCAGGGGTTGCATTAGCACCTTATATACGGAATGGCTCCCTTTGATCGGAACATATAGGTTCCGTAACTAGACTCCATAAAAAGAGGAGTGCGCGTTTTAGAGCGTCTGTAGCTAGTTATCTAATACAACATAACTGATGTCCCCTATATCTGACAAAAATAAACCTTTTTCTTAACCTAGAAGAAGGCGCTCGCCGAGATCAGCACGTTCTTTAACTAGTTCGTTTACCTTAATCGTTATTGGGTGTACTGGAAAAAGGCTACGTTTCGAAACAAATTTAAGGCCTTAAAGAATAAGTTTAAGCCTAATAATAACGTTCGGATTTATAAAGTTGACGGCCGCTATAAGGAAGCGTTAAAAATTAACAAAGTCCAAACGGACGTATAGCTTTCTAACTACTGGAAAGTATATACTAAAGCCGAGAAGCTTGGTATTCCAGCTGTCGCAGGATATTACGCCCATTTCGACTTCTTAAAAGCTGTTAACGCCTTTTTACCCGACTTTTTTGCCGTTTAATTAGTCCTAGTAAAGGATGTTATGTTTAAAAGTTAAGCTGTAACCGAACTTTACCACATAAAGGAGCTCGTAGAACGTTTCCGGAGCTATATAAGGCTAAAGAAAGCTTAGGGCGCCAACATCGATTAGTTGTTACGAAGAGCGTTCGGTATCACCCTTAACGGAAAAATCCCGAATAAGACAGGACCTTTTCAAAACGTTCCGAATAATAACAACAATACCCAGAACGGTAACCGCCATGTTAACCGATAGTATATCTACGGTATGGTCCATACCTTTAAAAAGTGCCCCTATATCTGCAGGAAAATTAGGCTTAATGGATAAACCGAAGACCTTAAGGTTAGGAAGAAGGTGGATAAGCGTATCGCAAACGGTACTAGCGGTTTGAAAGTAGTTATTAAGCGTACTAGAAAAAAAAACGAAGGAATAAACTTTTCAGCAACAAATTCCGCAACAAATTTGGTTACCGTTACCTTAGACAGTCTTTATAGTTTTCGTTATAGGATTTCTTTCCCATATAGTGAATTGGAACGAGGAGACTCAGTTCCGATCAGAGCATCTTTGATGGGCGGGTCACGATAGAATAGCCGCGTGTAGCGGTAATAAAGACAAGCGAAAAACATTGTATTTGGGTCCGAATTAAACCTGATTTTAGAATAGACATTAATGTATGTATTAAGTAACTGATAAACAATAATTGATAACTGATGATGGACAATAATAAACATGTTTCGGGGTTGCGCCCGACGAAAAGAGCTCCTAGAAATATATATGTGGAGCTAATTAACTAATCAGCCAAGTTATACCCCCCTGGCCCGGTATCCTGTACCATTTTAACCTTCCTTTCTCGAGATAAGATGATCTTTAATCTATCTTAAGAAATAAATGGAAATATAACGCAACCAACTCCTAACGCCATGGACTATATATAAAACCTATTAATTAATCTGATTAACGCTTACGCGGCTTGTCCTTTATTATTTTTAACTTAGGACTTCGTCTTCGGCGTCTGGTTAGATCCTTCCTTTGCTTAGCCCTTTCCTGCTTCTTTCAAGCCTTGTCCTTTAGTTTTTCCGTACTAATTATTGACTTGTACCTAGCTCAGCCTGGCTATTCGTATAGGAAGTATGGTTCAGGTTTTTGCCCGACATCCTCGAAAGTATTTTTTACCCACTTATACGGCGTAACATATTAACCTTGTACTATTGCTATTGCTCGCTAATTACCAACCTTCGGTCGGGGCTTGTATTTTATTTCGAATGGTAATTTCGTCAGTGTCAGATTAAGACGTATAGCTTTAAATGCCGATAAGCCAGTTTAAATAATAAAGAAGTGGGTATTAATATCGAAAATAGTCGTACGGATAATTGACGAAACTAATCAGGACGTATCTTTAATCAACGTCGTTTACCATGGAACAATCGGATAAATTAATTAAAATCTGGTTTATCGTTATTATCTTTAATTAATAAAAACTAGAGGTTTCCAGGTTATTTTCCCACCTTTTTTTTAACGTTTTCATCTTTTGGTTTTAGGCTTAAGAATGCTTTGATTATGTCGGTAATGCTATTCTTTATTCGGTATTCGCCAAATCTTATCCTTTCAGTTATAATTTTGTTTCCCTATTTTTTAAAGTCGCGGAGAATAACATAAAAGATATAGGCAATTTACAATCCGCAAGTATAATATTTGGTTTAGGTAAGTATTTTGACGATTACCATACGGGCAGGCGGATTGTTAAATCATAATTTTCTTTACGTTTTTCGGTACAGCTGGAGTAGCAACTGAGTACGATTCTCGGTAGCATAAGTATCGAATATTAGTACTAAATATTTTAATCGGTCGTACAATATATTAATTCAATATCCTATTAAACCTTTATCTATGGAAACTTTGATTTAGGCGATAAATTATACATATTTCGGGTTATTAATATTAATCACTTCCTAAGTTTTACTAGGAATTAGTCTGGATTTGCCATATCAGATTATTCGTTCAGTTTTTGGAATAACGGCGATGATTCTTAAAGGTACGTCCTAAGCGATTATTTGGATAAAAGTAATAACATTTTCGGAACGTAAGTAAGTTTTTTTTTAAATAATTATAAAAGCTTGCTAAAAATATCTAATTACTTCGTTATTTTATTATTCTGTTAACCAGTATAATAATAGGTTAATATTTTTTGGGTATAGAGGAATAAGCCGATCAAAACGAATTTAAGGCGTAACTTCTTTTACGGGGTAAAGGGTAAAACTATTATTATATATTTTTTTTTAAAGAATTGTACCATGTTATCTTTTTCTTTTACAGGTATATTGGCCGATTATGTAAGCTTTTTAAAATCCGTTGTATTTAACTTTTTGAAGTTTTCGCCCTTACCTTGCATAATACACTTTTTGCATTACGATATAATAACTAGGGACGTATTAATGAATATACTTAAATGTGGTATTAAATAACGTGGAGATAATAATAGTAGTTAGGGATAATATGTAATATATATATGTAAGTATATTGGTGTAGGTATAAGTACTTTGTAGACTTTAAGGTATAGTTGTTATATAGGTGCAGGAATTCGCCAAAAACTGATTAAATGCATTTAAGGCTAATATACCGAATTTTTGAAGATAAAATGTATACGCCGAAAAAATCACAGAAAATTTTATCCGAAGTTATATAGGAAGGTGCCGTCGTCGTCGCTTTCTTTGATTAAATATATGCACTCGTTTTTCGCACCTATATTTCTTTTGCAACTTTTTTACAATATTACTTATACTTCACCCTTTAAACCCAATATATATATAAATATATATATAATCATTTTCGTTACATTAATTAATACTATTATAAGTTCTCGTTAGCTATTAGATTTACGTAGTTCATAGGGTTTTCGCGGCAGTACAAACTCAGGTAATCTTGTTTATGCTATAAAAGAATCGTCTATTAAGAAAAAGTCCGGTCCAAATGATAAGCTTTTAAATTCTGGAACTAAGAAGCCTGTCGATCTTAGAGACGAGGTAAATATTAATATGCTAAACCAAATCTTTAATTATCGTCGTAAAATCTTCGCGGTATTAAACTCGTCCATATTTTCTAAACCATCAACCAGTCGTATCGATAAGCTTTTAGGTAATATTCGGAATTTAAAACCGTTATATAATCCTAGTAAGGTTCGCAAATTACAAAACCTAATATATCGTTAAGTACTTATTCTTAACTTTACCTTTACCTTCTAATACAAATTCCGCAATATAAATCTTAATAAAAACAATTTGCTATTAAAGATACCGGGTATAAATAATTTATTGCTTTTAAAACTTTGGCCGATGCGATATATACTTCCATTAGTAAAGGTAGTTAAGATAGCTCCAAAGCCCAATCCAATTCTTGGAATCGTTAAACAGATAATCGAAATCTTAATAACGTATATTATAAAGCTGTTGACCGAATTATATTATACCTGATCGGGACTAAAATATTAGCATTACGGTTCGGGGGTAAGGATTCGTTAAATTCCTGGAACGATACCATTTTTGCGGATAATACGGTCGACCGAAAAAGTTTTTAAATTTACGTTATAAAGCTATTTGAAAGAATAATAAGGTAGCAGGCGAACAAGCAAAATATAGTAATTAATTTTATAACAAAAGCAGAATTTCTTTTTTGAGTAGGCTGTAAAAAAAGCCTTATTTAATTTTCGATTGATCAAAAAACTTGAAATTACCTTAAATGATAGACCGTAAAATATGTAGTGCGATAATTAATAAACCATACTCGACGTCGCCATATTAGAAACGAAGCTGCGGCATATAAATACATATAAATACTGGCTACAAAAAGCCGTAGAAAGAGACATAATTAAAGTAAATTATATACCTACGGGCGATATGCTAGCTAATGGGTTAACAAAGGCCCTAATACGCGAACCCTTTAAGTATTTTAAAAAGCAGCTAGGATTGGTGGATATTACAAAAGTTATCGATCGGCGGAGAAACAACCTGCGAGTAATTTCAGAGGAGGAATTAGCTGATTAAGAGGATTTAATCGCCGGAGGAAAGATAAAATGGAAAGCTGTGGCTTTGGGAAGTAACGGTAAGTGCTGATTAACGCTGTAACTACATCAAGGCGTTAAAGGGGTATGTTAGCTAGCAGGAGATACATTAGCACCCTAGATATAGAATGGCTCCCTCTAATCGGAACATATAAGTTCCGTGACTAGATTCCATAAAAAAGGGAGTACGCGTTCTAGAGCGTCTGCAGCTAGTCATCTAATACAACACAACTAATGTGCCCTATATCTGACAACTGGAACCCAATAGACCTTTTTCGAGCTTTTGTACTTTCGCGCAATATGTTCGGGCTTACCGTAATTATAGCAGGTAACGGTTTTTTTGTTTTTCGATTGGATGGCCCTTAATTCCATAGGTTTTGGTTAAGTGTTATAAGAAATAAAAGGCGTAAAGCACTTTAGACCTTAATTAGCCCTTTAAAACTTAAACCGTAAGGCAAACTGTTCTTATCGTTTTTGTTGTCGTTTAAATTGTCGATTGTTGAGTTTTATAAATTTAGCAATATATTTATCGCATACATTAAGGCGTTCGATTTTAATAATATCGTTCTTAGTATCCTTTTTTAGTTCTTTATAAAAAACGCAGATTAGGATATCGTTTTCGTCGTCCACTTATTTTGCCTTAAATATAAGGTTTTTAAAGTCGATTGTATATTTAAAAGCTGGTTCCTTTTATTTAAGGTGTTAAAAGTTTTGTATAGCTTTTCGTTTTGCAGCCGGGTTATCGAAATTATTCTTAAGCTTTTATTCGAAATTAACATAACTTTCAAAAAGATTTTTAATAATCGTTTTTTAATTATTTCTTTACATTTTCTAGGTAACTCGTAACATAAATTCGAACCAGATGAAAACGTCCCCTTTAAGAAATCCTATAATAATATAAATTTTATTAACTTCGCTTTCGATTATTTTCAGTCGTAGATATATTTTGACCTGGATTAGGAAGTTTTAAACGTTTTCTGTATTATCGTAATACTCGGACTTTTTAAGCTTAAGTCTCAAAGTAAATGCCGGCATTAAGTTAGCTAAAACGGTAACTTAATTAGTAATTTATTAAATGCGGGCCTTAAGTTATCGGATATATTCTTATAGCTGCTAGGTAAAGGTAAAAACGGTAACTTCGGTATTAGTCGACATTTTGACAATATTAAATATTGTTCAAAGTTTGACGATACTATAAAATAAAAGCTTATAACGTATAACTGTTATAAGCTGAACTAATTATTAAATTCAAGTCTTACGATTTATGTTAATAATGGTATCGTAGGAATTTAAGTAATAGAACGATAATTACGTTTAGTAATAGCAAATATAAATTTAGGTAACCAAATTATATTAGAAACTGGTATTATTTAAATTATAGGAAATAATAAACGTATATATTTTTATCCTGGCTTAATGGATTTAGGCCGGCCTACACCTGGTTACAGTAAGTAATCCCCTTTAAGCCCATTAAGTCCCTTTAAGCTATTACCTTAGCTTAACCGGGTCAAGGGGCCAAGTCCTTATTGACCTAATCAAATACGTTAAGCTGGTTTAAGCCAGTCACGTAATTCGAGGTCCACATTGGAGATATGTTCCACGCCTTCTGACCGTCTCTTTTCATGCCAAGTCCCTTGGGCCATAACAGGGAGGTTGCGGAGCATTGCGGGGCGTCTCGCGGAACGTGTAGCAGGGCGTATTGGACTTCATTTTGCAATAACTCGAAACCTACGCAATTACACGATTAAAACAAACCTTTCTCAGAAAGAGGAATACATGTTATATAGGATAAACGAATGCTTTTAGCCGGCGAAAAAGGCGTAGTAGAAAATTGCTGTCAATAGTTGCTAAAGGTAATCGGTCGCATATAGGTTGGCAGGAAGGAATGGTTATATAGCGTCCGTAACAAGCCTTGATATAATGCGTGCATTCGCGGAGACGCTATAGACGCAGTTAGCAAAGAAACGTTCGATTAATTAAACTTGATTTGAGGTGCTGTGGTTGAGTTATTTGGATGCATGACTGGGAAATGCCAAAAAGCGGCTCGCTCATATATGTGGAACGTTATAGCAAAAGCATTTTCTAACTCGGAATACGTCTTATAAATCTTCTGCTCGGACTTGCAACGAAAACAAAAAATTAAAAAGCATATCAAAACCCATACAGTGGATTCTTCTGGACAAAATCTAAACGTTATTACGCTTACGAAATGTTAATTTCTAGATTGGACTAAATATAACGTTTAAATAACAAAAATAATATATATAGGAAAAACTTACTCACCAAATAATACGACAAAAAAATTAGTTTCTAAAGGCAAAGATTTTGGAAAAGGGAAATCGTATTAAAGTAAAAAGCTGAGCCCATTAACAAACGGTCGAAAGATGTAAAACGCATCTCCGATACGGATCTCGGGTTATGTACCTGGCTTAAAGGTTTTAAAGTACTTGGTACTTTAAACTCTTTAAGCCTGCAATGAACTCAAAAAGCTTAACGAGTTTAAAGACATAAGTCGCTTAAACGCCTTAAACTAGAGATAAAATATATACGTTCATTATTTTCAAAGTATAATTAACACCAGCTTACAATATAACTTAATTACCTAAATCTATGTTTGCTATTATCAAACGTAATATTACGATCCACTTAACTGTTCGTATTAAAAGGAGCTCCAACAGTAGGTAGGTCCTTAACAGGTCACGTGACTTCGTGATCTGTCTGATCTAACAAATCATCCAGATTAAAGGATCTAAATAATCTGGTAAAGCCAAAAGATTACAGGCGCACTCGTCTGGTATCAAAGAAGTATATAATAAATGGTTTCGCGTATAGATAGCACCTACTTAATTTCGCTCTTTAGCTATCAATCTAAGCCTTCAATCAAAAGCACCGTTCTCCGATTAAAGGAAAAATCCGCAAACCTCTTTAACGAACAAACTACTAAATCATTTCTCGCACTATTATTACCTGCAAATCAAAACCCCATTTCGGATACTGCTTATACCTTTAAGTAAATATATAACAAATTCGTTACATTTTGATAATTCCTTAATTAATAACCGACGAATAATTCAAGGCCCAACTAGGCATAAACTTTTTTAAACGCAATAAAAACGATATTATAAAATAACGTTCAAAAAACAGACAACATACTCGATCACCGTCACTAGTCAGTAAAGGATCAATAACCAAATTAAATAATTTACCACCTATTAAAGAAATCTTCTCCTTAATCGACAATATGGCACCTTCCTCCACCCGATCTCAAAAAGGACCTTTTTTCCAACCCCAGCGACAATCCTCTCCGGCAAAGGAAACCATTAAAATCCAGGATCCAGAAGCTGAAAAAAAAGAAAAGGAACAATTAAAAGAACGGAAGGACAAAGAAAAAGAGCCCACCGTCGATGAAAAACTAGATATCTTAACAACGGAACTTCATACGTTACGACAAGAAAATGCTAGGCTTGCCCGCCAGTTACGAACTAAAAAAAAAACTTCGACACTTCCCTTATTTAGTACAAACCAAACCCGCGAAAGTACAGTTCTCCTTCCTAATTACCATGGAATGCCGGAAATTAAAGGCTACAAATCAACCCCTTTAAAGCCCTATAACGGAACTACAAATATAAAAAGATTCCTGGTCCAAGCCAGACTTTACCTTAAGTTTTATAAAAACTTTTTAACGGAAAACTACCAGAAAGTAATAGCTATTTTTCAGCTGCTTGCTGGAAAAGTTCTCTTATAATCTAAACCCATTATAAACGACTACTTTATGAATTACCTTAACTAGTCCTCCAACCTAACCAACTATATTTTCGGCAACTATAAACACTTTAAGGAAAAAATGCAAGTTTTGTTTAAAAACTTCGACAGAAGCAGCATACGGTCGAATAATTGCATTTCCTTCAGCAAACTAAGTCAGCAGCCGAATATACGATTAAATTTAATCGCTTCGCGTCAATTTCCAACCTTCCAAAAAACGCTTTGTTTTATCCCTTTTATAACGGCTTAAAGTTACAAATTAAGGATAAAATATACAGGATACCCAAAACTGGCCCCTTCCAGGATTATATTAACAAAACCATCATTGCCGATCGACGTACCTTTAAAAGGTACTTAGAAAAGAAAAGATCTAACAAAAAAAAAAACAACCAAAGCTTAAACAGCAAGTCCCAAAAGGACAGAACCAAGGGTAGATTCCAAAAAAAAGCAGGCACTACTTCAAAAAAGCCTAGGAAAGATAAGTCAAATGTTAAATGTTTCAACTGTAGCAAAAAAGGCCATTACAAAAGCGAATATCGCTTCCTAACAAAAAGGGACTCCAGGAAAGGAAAAATTCCTCAACCCCAAAAAAAAGTCAAAATGGCCAAACAAAAATCGGACAGCGAAAGCGAAGAAAAAAAGGAAGTTAATTCCACTTCCTTTCAGCAAGAATTTACCATTATAACCATACATTACGAACAAAATAGCGACCCAAAGTACGAACATTGCCAGATTTGTCAAAATCGAATAATCAAAACCTACAGATATTATCCCGGACAAAAAACTTCCAAAATAGCCATAAAGTTAAGATATATTTGTTATTTAGATAAGTAGCGGTACAAAATGTACGACGAACACGGCCGTTTACGCCCTAACACAGTAATATACGACCCAACATCTTTAAAGCCCAATAAAGCCCCCGAAGCCAGAAAATTGACTCATTCCGGTACTGTAAATCCAGGCCCAGTTTACGACCACGATATGCTTTATTTTTTTGCATGTCACGACGATAACTATCTAACCTACTTCCGCGCCAAAGAAGATAATAACTATTAGCCCGGATAAGATAAAAAGACGCCTACCGAACCCGATAATAAATATAAATGCATTAAAACTCCTAAATAGCCGGAATACCCCCGATTTTATTACTTTTACCCCGAATCAGCTTAAAGCTAAAAGGCTATTACCTAAGGATGCCTATGCTACGCCCTTACGCTATACATAATATACGAAATCTTAGATATAGGAACCAACCCCTTAAAAATTTTACCCTCAAAACTAAAACCCTTTTAGACGTCGAAAGTAAAAATTTCAAGATTAATTTATCAAATTGGCAAAAGAAAGTAATTCACTTGCATAAACGATAAATATTCCAAACATGCAGTTAAAAAGGCCCGAAAATAAAAACGCCTTTTAACTAACAAGACCAATAAATTAAAAAATTACGCAGGCCTTCGAAATTAAGGCATCGAAAAGTTCCAACCTATAAAACCTTATACGAAGCAAAAACTGGATAACGCAATCAGATCGAAATTCCACTTCAGTATAAAGGCCAAATATTTAAAGCTATAATCGATTTAAAAGCAGAAGGAAATTTCATTTTATTATTAGTAACAAAAAAACATCGGATTTTTTAAAGGTACAAGTTGAAGTTATACAAACTACTTACGGTCGACGGAAGCTTATCCAGATATAAAAATGGACGAATTTTTAAGGAAACGGAAAAACTCCCAGTATAAATTCAGGGACATTCAGAAAAAATTAGGCTGGACGTAGCCGACATTTTAGGATACGACATTATACTTGGAATGCCGTAGTTCCATTTTAGCAACCTTCAGATCGACTGGAGAACTTAGAAACTTTCTTGGGACTATTTTATGGTTTCTTCAAAAAAAAAATCCCGAAAAATCTACTATCTGATCCGAAAAGCTAAAGTAATGGATCCAACTGCTAAAATACCCCCTAAATACCAAAGATTCAAAAAATTATTCAAAGAATGAATACGAAAAAAATTACTCGACTACAATTAATAGGATCATAGGATTCCTGTTAAGGAAAAACATTATCCAAAACTTTACTAGATTTACTATATAAATCCAGAAAAGGCCAAAGCCTTGTAGAAAAGTCTACAACGAAACCTTAAACGTAAATATATTTAAGAATCTGAATCTTCCGTAAAATACCCCGTTATGATAGTACCAAAAATAAAAAATGGAAAGATCCGGGTTAATAAAGATAAAGACCTTATGTACCGAAAAGTTTACGACTACCGACAGTTAAACGATATTATTATTAAGAATGGATACCTTTTTACTTTTATGGATACCATGAAAAAAAACATTAATAAGGTTAAATGGTTTACGGCGTTGAATTTACCAGACGGTTATTACTTAATTTAAATGGCCAAAGGCGAAAAATGGAAAACCGTTTTTAGAACAATTTATGGATTTTACGAGTATAAGGTAATGCCTTAAGGATTTATTAATACCCCTGCCAGTTTCTAACATATGTTAATAACTATTTTACGAAAATTCCTCGACAAGTTTGTGTTTGTTTACTTAGACGACATTCTTATTTACTTTAAGACTTTAAAAAAGCATAAGAAATATGTCGCTTAAATGTTAAAAGCATTCGAAAAAGCAAACCTGCTGGTTAATGCCGAAAAGAGCGTGTAGCATACCCAGAAGCTAAACTTTTTAAGTTTTACCATTACCTTAGGACAGATCCAAATCCAGGACTTTAAGATAAAGGTAATTAAGAGTTAGCCGATTCCCGATAAAGCAACCGTTACCGACATCCGTTAATTTTTAGGATTTACGGGCTACGTACGTAGCTTAATTAAAGATTTCGGAAAAATCACCAAACTTTTGACGAACTTTACCATTAAAAAGTACATTAAAAAAAAGTTCGAGTTCTTAAGGAAAGTTAAGGAAGTAATGCAAATATTTAAAAATTAAATTACTAGTGCCCCCGTTATGAAATTGCTTAATTATAATAAAAAGAAACGACTAAAAACTAACGTATTAAATAAAGCTTTAGGAGTAGTCCTAAAGTAACAGGAAGATAATGGAAAATGGTATCCAGTAACCTATTATTTTAAAGCCTTAAAAGATGCAGAGTTACGGTATTTTATTTACGATAAGGAATTGTTGGCAATTATTATGGCACTTAAAGAATGGGAACTTTACCTTAATGGAATTAAGGAACTTTTTGATATTTACTTTAACCATAAAAATTTTACTTACTTTATGACAACTTAAAACCTTAACAAACGATACGAGAATTGGATGATTTTCTTGTTTAAGTTCAATTTCAAAATCCATTATATTAAGGGTAAGGAAAACATCTAGGCGGATATCTTAAGCCGAAAAGAAGATTATGATATTAAGGTCCCTAAACGACGTATGCAAATGTTACAACTTATAAAGGAAAGTACTTTATAATTATGTGAAATACTGAAGAAATTTACCCTTAAACTTTTATCTTAGTTTAAAAGTTCTTATAATTCTGATAAGTAAAAGGAAATTAAACAATTAAAAAAATAATCCAAAGATTAATTGCTGTACTGCGGAAAGGTTTATATTTTATAAGAACGACAAAAGCAGTTTATTAAAAAATTTTACGAAAACCCGTTACATAGATATTAAAGGATTTTCAAAATAACCAAGCGACTTTAAGAAAAGTACGACTTTTTAAAATTTAAGAGAACCGTTAAACAAGTAATTAAAGACTGTAACGTTTGTAACAAGGTTAAAGCAGTTCGCTATAAACCGTACGGATTATTATAACTTACCGAAATTCCAAATAAAGCATGGAATACTATTGCTTGGGATTTTATTACCGGCTTACCCCTGTTTAAGGATCCCGTTACCGGAATCCAGTACGACGGAATATGGGTAATCGTCGATAGACTTACTAAATATGGGTACTTTTTACCCTTTAAAGGAAACACGACAGTAAAATAATTAGTTTACGCGTTCGTAAGATATTACCTTAACAAATATGGAATCCCAGAAAAAATCGTTTCAAATAGAAACAAGTTGTTTACTTCCAAATTTGGCACCAGCTTTTTTAAATAGATTAGCGTTAAACTTAAATTCTTTACAGCATATTACCCTTAAACCGATGGATAAATAAAACGATTAAACCAGACTTTGGAGCAGTACCTGAGAAGTTATGTTAATTACTAATAGGATAACTGGGTAAAATTACTTCCGCTGGCATAAGTAGCTTATAACATATCTGTTAACGAAAATATGGGCGTTTTACCTTATACAGCCGTATATAGATAAGACGCAGAAACTTAACGACCAAAGCAACTATTCAGTAAAGTTCCGAAAATCATTTTAATAATTTCCAAAGTAGAAACGATGGTATTTAAGATTAAAACTATTTAAATTCGCCTTAAAACTGAGCTGCAGTTTCTTTAATAACGGATAGTTTAATATTACAATAAGAAAAGAATTAAAGGATTAATTTTATCGAAAGAAGATAAGGTTTACTTATTACGCCAAAAACAAAACGCGACCTTAAACGTTTTACAAATTAAAACTAAGAGATCCAGTAATAAACTTGATTTTAAGAAATTCGGTCCGTTTAAAATTAACGAGGTTATTTCCAGGATTAATTACCGATTGTCGTTACCTAAAACAATGAAGATATATCCTGTTTTCCATATTTTCCTGCTAAAACCAGCCCTTAGTAACGCCTTGCTGGAGACGAACTTGGAAATCGAGGAAAACACCGACGAGTACGAAATCGAAAAAATACTAGATTTAAGAGTGGTTAGTAACAAAATCCAGTACCTAGTCGAATAGAAAAACTACCTACCTGAAAACAATATTTAGGAGCCCCTTAAGTACCTGATAAATACGAAGGACCTGGTTAAAACGTTTTACCGCCAAAATCCTGACCGACCGTCTCTAACGCGGCTAAGGTCGTAGGCGATAACGGTCCAACCCTTAAATTTAAGCCTTCGGCGTTCCAGTTAAAGGAAACGGACGCCTTTATGTTGGCGTTAATTTTAGAAGCAAACCGCGCTTGCTTTTCCTTTATACGCTGCTGCTTTTTTTCCATCCTTTCTTTTTTTTCCAACTGATCCAGTTTGTAACTTTTTTTTAATATTTTAAGCGCTTTTTTCTTTAAGATATCTTCTTGACGGCGCAACCGCTGCAATTTGTTTATCCTTTTCGACATCTTTTCTTGAAATTTTCGTTATAACTTTACGAATTCGTTTTCGGCAGTACGACGCTTTTTTTGAAAACGATTACGTTCCGATCCGATGTTTTCTAAGGAAAATATAATAACAGCGTTTCCGTTGCAATAATATTAACGACAAATGCAATAGTAATAGTTTAACGAACCCTTTATTATAAAATACTGTTCTTTTTTAAATAACAGGCAACTGGAATAGGGCAAAACCTTAAAACCGTAAGTACGGGTAAAGTCCGAACGGCTGTCGCGGAATTAACGCTGGTTCGTACGTATCTTACGTACTTATTTTTCTATACGACCCGCCATGGTAAGCTGGCAGTTAAGAAAAACAGTTTCAATTGGAAATAAGGAAACGTTTACATTTTTATCTTTAGGACAAAAATCCTGAAAGGAAAAAAATAATATTACGATCCATTTAACTGTTCGTATTAAAAGGAGCTTTAATAGTAAGTAAGTTCTTAACAGGTTACGTAACTTCGTAATCTGTTTGATTTAATAAATTATCCAGATTAAAGAATTTAAATAATTTAGTAAAGCCAAGAAATCATAGGCGTACTCGTCTGGTATCAAAGAAGTATATAATAAATAATTTCGCGTATAGATAGCATTTACTTAGTTTCGCTTTTTAGTTATCAATTTAAGCCTTTAATTAAAGGCACCGTTCTCCGATTAAGGGAAGAGTCCGCAAACCTCTTTAACGAACAGATTACTAAATCATTTCTCGCACTATTATTACCTGCAAATCAAGACCCCATTTCGGATACTGCTTATACCTCCAGGTGGATGTATGACAGGTTCGTTACACGTAACTATCGCCTTATTACTTAAATTCCCACGATACCACTGCTAATATGAACCGTACGACTTAAGTTTAATAGTTGGTTTAGCTTATAGTCGTCACATTCGGACAGTTATACGCGGTTTTGCCGTAACGCTTTTTGAATTCTATTCTAAAGCCTTCTTATATTTTTGTATCACCCTCTGTTTATCCATTTTATTTAGAGTTATTTTCGTCCTTAGTAATTTTCTGCAATACGTAAGAATCTAGACGATCATGCCCGTATATTAACGATTTTCAATTATATAAATCCTTCCGGTTCTAAATTTGTGTTTTTTCAATATCTGTCAGATATAGAGGACATCAAATGTGTTGTATTAGATAACTAGCTGTAGGCGCTCTAGAACGCGCACTCCTCTTTTTATGGAGTCTAATAACAGAACCTATATGTTCCGATCAAAGGGAGCCTTTCCGTATATGGGGTGCTAACGTACCTCCTACTAGCTGACATACTCCCTTAACGCCTTAGCGCAGTTACGGCGTTAATTATTTCACTTTTTTACTTTTTAAAGCGACAACTTTCTATTCCACCTTTCTTCCGGCGATTATATCCTCCTAATCAGCCAATTTCTCCTTTAAAATCACTTGCAGGTTGTTTCTCCGCCGATCGAAAGTTTCCGTAATATCTATAATCCTCGCTACCTCTTAAATGCTTAAAGGGTTCCCGTATTAAGGCCTTGGTTAGCCCATTAAGTAATATATCGCCCGTAGCTATATAATTCACTTTGATTCAGTTCTTTTTTACGGTTTTTTGTAGTCAGTGGTTATATATATCTATATGCCGCAGTTTCGTTTGTAACAGGGTAATATTGGCGTTAATAAGCCGTATCGTCTGTTAATTCTTATACCATGTATTTAACGGTCCAGGATTTGGAGTAACTTTTAGCTTTTTAATTACTCGAAAATTAAATGAGGTTTTCTTGTAGCTTACGTGAGAGATGATAACTCCGGTACTATTATAAAAGTAATTATTATGTTTTGCTTATTCGCTCGTTATTTTTTAATTTTTTACATAGCTTTATAACGTAAGCTTAAAAGCTTTTCCGATTAATCGTAGTATTGTCGAAGGATATATTGGTCCAGGTATTTACTAAATCCTTACCCTTGAATTGCAACGTTAGCATTTCAGTTCCGATGACGTATAATGTAATTCGATCGGCCGCTTTATAATATATATTATTAGGGTTTAGGTTCAATCGCGCAAGTCGAGATACTGTAAAGGCTACATTAGAACGCGTATTAATTGTTACCTACAGGGCAAAACCGACTTTTTTCTGGTATCTTTTAACGAAGCTTAAATAACCCAAACTAGCAATCAAGCAATAGCTCCACGTTCGTTATTAGCATATTTAAGAAGTTATTTAAAGATCTTTTATGATTAAATTAGCCAGCTTATTTATAAAGTCCCCATTAAGATAACCAAATTCTTTTAGCTTTATTTTAATTATTTTAATTACGAAAATTTATTATAAGTTTTTACGCTTTGTCAGGGTATACGGTTTCTGTATTGATTAGATTAATTAATTCCCTAGGCCTTAAATTCATTTTCGCTATATTATAATAATATCGCCTATAAAGAAGAAAGTAAGTACTCTTTAACAAGTAAAATAATAAGGTTCGTAAGGAACGAGGTTAAGTTTCAATGTTGTAAATAATTTAATAAATTCTTTGGCTATAATAAAGGTAATTCCTCTAGTATATGTAATGCCTTTTTAATTAAAAGGATTTTATTACGTTACGGATATCTTAAAAGCGTTTTTATATATATTTCGTAAAGTAAGTTGGCGTTAACAAAGGCGTTTATAGCGTTATATTCCTTAGGTTTTAGGTCGAACTTAACCGCGACAGCGATTACAGCTCGAAACGACTTTCCAGCTAATATAGATACGTATATATTGCTATTAGCGTATTTAAGTTATTAGTCGTTTCGTACGATGAAACGTGCTCTGCGTTTTCGCAACTAGTTATATTTGTTAACTTTATAAACGTATACCTATATATAACTTAGAACTTGTTTCCTTTTAGCAGAAAACTGATCAACGGTCATTTAGGATTGCATTTGTTTTATAGCTTTACAAATAAGCTTTTTCGGCTTTACAAAATATTTCTTTCAACTGGTATATACTTAGCTTTTTATAGTTTTGCAGCGGTAGCAGTAAAATGCGTTTATATATCTGGTTTAGCGACTATAATGCCTTTTTATATGCTAAAATATTATAACGTTTGAAATTAAGGTAGCGCGTATTTTGAGTAATTAACTTCTTTAACTTTTTACGGTTTACCGGCCCGTTATTGTAGTATTAACAAGAAGATTAAACGTTTTGTATTAAATGCAGCTTCTTACACTTTATATTTGTTTCGGATAATACCTTTTTGGTATGGAATAAATAGGAGGTTTAGGCTTATTACCTGTAAAATATTCCGCTTTTCACAGTTATTTTAGGAAAAATAATATAAGGAATATTTAAGGTTACCTCGATTTATTCTATTAATGTAATACCTATAATGGTAATGAACGTAAACGTTGGCAGAAATAATAAATTAAGGAAAACAAATAGTTCTAGTATAACGGTTATATAAAGATAATTAATCCGTTATAAGTACGCCTGTTATTCTTAATTTATACCCTGTTTATACTAGTATTCTTTTAAAATTATTTCTTTCACTTAGCCGCTAATTATTTTATTCTGCTTAGGTTTTTATCTTTCTTTTATATATATATCCGGTAGTTATTAACCTAATTAAGTATTTTCATTTCTTGGAATTACTTTTATAGTTTTTTATAATGTACAAAAAGTTATCATTTAAATTTTTAATATTATTTAAAATGGTAGCTTTCTTGCTAAGCTGTTCGCTTCAAATAGTAATAAGCTTATTAATTAATAGGTCTTAGATTTCGTAGATATTCATAAATCGATAACCGAAGAGGTAGCCAATTTATCTTTTAAGATTTAACTTTTAAGCTTTTTGTTTTTTTTATGGCGGCAAGTATTATAACGCATTATACAGCCATATATTCTTGAGTAAACTTAGTAAGTGTTCCGAGTAAATATTGTAATACCGTTTTTATATATCAAGTTAATGTATTAAATTTTATATAAGCTTTTCTAACAAAATATGGATTTAAAGGTACGGTTATATGAAAATATTGCAGTTTTAAAGATATATATAATTAAAAACGAAGGTAACTTATCGCTATATCGTATCGTAATCGTTTTTCTTTGTGATCATATTTTTTAAATGTTTTATACCTCCGTTTTAAGCGTGGAATCCGGTTTTAAAAGTTTAAGTTTAATATTAAAAGAAAGCAATAAAATTATAATTTAGAGATAATAGTTCTTCAAGATTTCGGTATCGCATTCGAATATTTATAAAAAGTCTTATTTTATTTTTTAAGAAGTTTTAAAAAGTACCGAAACGCTAGAATTAATACATTTTACTTGTAGTTGATTAGATAAATATCCCAGATAAGACCTCAATATTTGACGATAGCAAACACAACGTACTTATATTTTTCAGGTTTTTTTGAGGAGAAACTTATACAGTTGACAGCGATTCCTTATCTTAACCGGCAAATCTTCTCCTTCCGCTTACAGCGTATCAGCCTTTTAACTTTCGCCGTGTTACATACTTGGTATTCGATTATTGTAAAATCGTTTAAGCGGACTTCTTTTATATAGAACTATAACAAAGCAATTATTTCGGGCTTTAAATTTCTTAATCTTAAGTGCTTAATCGTACCGTTACTAATTCGTAATGTATTCACTATAGATAAACTATCGTTTCGATTATGAGCTGCCAGGATTGCATAGAAAGCTATTACGTTAATATTTTTGATAATAAATTGATTAAATTTATTTATTAACGTAACAACTATCTAATTGTATTTTTTTGGCCTACAATTATTAATTTTTCGTTTAATTTACCAGTACCCTTTTTTCCGGAAGTCCCGAAAACATATTAAGTTATATACGAAGTTTTTGCAGTAAGCCACGTCTGACAAACGTAACGCTTTCATACCGCTAAAGTTTCAAAATATTATATCAACCTTTCCGGAACCCTTAACTGGTACAAAGTTACTACTTACATCTACCCCGTCACCTTATATGGTTAGCTCAAAATTTAAAAACCTGGTAATAAAATTAAAAAAGATATATTATAAACCTTAAATCTAAAATGAATAAATTTCTTAAAAGAGAAAACGCAACGCTTATCGTATTGCATTAATTAAATATCAAAGATTACGCTAAAATTCGCCTTACTTCTGGGGAAAGTTTCGTAATTTCTTAAATAATTAACTTCTTTGTAGACTTTGATGGACATTTAATTTCTTTTTTTTAAAACTAATCGGAAATAATCCAACTTTAAACATATACGATTGCCCTATCGTTAAAATGGAAATCTTTTAAAACTTTGCCAGGGAATGCATAAAAGCATTAGAATAAGATATAATAAGCGCTTAAATAAACCTTATAACGAATACCTTACATATCCGATTTCTGTCGCTTTCGTTTTATATCCATTTCGGTCCGTTCAAAGACTTCTACGACGGCTACGTTTTAACTTACGCCTTAAGGCTTTTCCTTACGTTAAAGGGTTAGTATTCTTAATATTTTTCTAATTAAAATCGGCCCAATTAAAAAAGACCCGCAAAAACCCCTTAAGAAGGCGGAAACGTTACTTTAATATCTCGGATTAAAAATAAGGAATAAGGTAACGTCCAATAACCTAAAATGTTGTCAACTATTTTTTGATAATTAATCGCACCGTTGTCGATTTCGGCTTTTTTTACCATCTGAAAAATAATTATCCAGATTTCCATAATTACACCTAAAACTATATAGAAGTCGTTAACCTATATAATCGCTGTTTTCGTTTCTAGAACGCTATAACGCTATCCCTAGGTCATTACTTCCTGCTATTTCACAATTTAGTTCTTTAATTTTTTTTTTAACTTCGAAACTTTATTTCAACCTTTCGCGGTACTTTCGTTAATATTATTTATAAGCCTGCTGTCATACATTTTGCCGGATTCGGCTAAAATATCGTACTATTTCCTTCAGCTTTTTCCCGAAAAGAATTTCGCCTTTTTAATCGCTGGATAGACCGACTCCAGAACTTATTTCGTAAAGTCGTTAATCTTTTTGCCACAGTTTTCGTTTTTGCGATTTTCGTAATTATACGTCGCGAGATCCTAAATATAAGCTTTATCTGCCTTATATCGTCATCTCAAAGGTATTTATTAAAAAGCCCGGATAATCGATTTTTTCGGCTGGTATAATTCCTTGAGAAAAAAAATTTTAACTGCTTGCGTCGTTATTTAACGAAATCATTAATTCGGATAAGAAGTTATATCGGGTTTCGTAAGTTCGACAGGCCATACATTATCCTAATCAAGGTCGATATAACGCCAAATACCAAACGCGTACGCTCTGGGTTAAAATTTGTCAGATATAGGGGACATCAGTTGTGTTGTATTGGATAACTAGCTGCAGGCGCTTTAGAGCACGCACTCCTCATTTTTTATGGAGTCTAGTTACGGAACCTATATATTCCGATCAGAGAGAGCCTTTCCGTATATGGGGTGCTAGCGCACCCCCTGCTAGCTGACAAATTTCGCCTTTAAAACAATCCCAGTCCTTAGGTCCCCTATAAATAACGGAAAACGTTAACGCTACGGTCGCTATTATAAATATTGGGATACATAAATAATCGCTATTAATTTACAGCCTCTACCGTTTTAACGGCAGCTAATCATTTAACAATAACGCGAATTAAGCGAATGAAACTTTTAATTGTCAGATATAAGGAACATTAGTTATATTATATTGGATATCTAGCTACAGACGCTCCAAAAAGCGCACTCCTCTTTTTATGGAGTCTAGTTACGTGTTATGGCCAAAGGCCTTAGCGATTGACGGACGGTCGGAGGTTATGGGATATATCTCCGATGTAGGTCATAAGTTATATAACTGGCTCAAAGGTCTCAAGGTGCTTGGCGCTTTGAGCCCCTTAAGCCAGTGGGGGCCGGCTTAAAGGGCTTAACAGGCTTAAAGGTTTAAGCCGCTTAAGTACCTTAAGCCAAAATTAGTATATATACGCTTATTATTTTCCATAGTTTAAATAATACCAGCTTACAATTACAACTTGGTTACTTAAATCTATATTTGCTATTACCAAACGTAATTATTACTTTATTGCTTAGATTCTTACGATATTACTGCCAACATAAACCGTACGATTAAATTTAATAATTAGTTAAGCTTATAGCCGTTATACGTTATAAGCTTTTATTTAATAGTACCGTCAAACTTTAAGCAATATTTAATATAGTCAGAATGTCGACCAACACCGAAGCTACCGTTCCTATCCTAGCCTAACAGCTGCAAAAACGCGTCTAGCAGCTTAAGGCCCATATTTAACAGCTTACTGCCCAGGCCGCCGCCCTAATAAATTCAGTACCAGCGGCTACCTTAAGATTTAAAGTTAAAAAACCCGAACCTTACGATAGTACAGGAAGCGTTTAAGGCTTCCTAACCTAGGCCAGAGTATATTTACGACTAGAAAGGATCGAAAGTAACGCCGACAAAATCCTTATTGTAACAGGATTCCTAAAAAGGGACGCTTTAAATTAGTTTAAGCTTACGTTACGCGACTACCTGGAAAATGCAAAAAACGACCAAAAAACAGTTACCAAAAAGATTTTCGAAAATTACGTTAACTTAGAACAAAAGCTTAAGGACAATTTCGACAACCCGGATGTAAAACGAAACGTTACATAAAACCTTTTACAGTTTAAACAAAAAGAACCAGCTTTTAAATATGCCGTCGAATTCAGGAACTTTATATCCAAGGTAGGATGGGTCGACGATAAAGACGATACTCTGATCGACGTTTTCTACAAGGAACTAAAGGACGATATTAAGAACGAAATCATCAAAATCGAACGACTTAACGCATTCGACAAATATATCGTTAAAGCCGTAAAGATCGACAATCGACAGTTTGAACGACGACAAGAACGACGTAAACAGTTCGCCCTACGGTCCAAATTCCAAAAAGTTAATTAAGGCCGAAAGTGCCTTACGCCATTTATTTCCTATGAAACGCAATTAGGGCCTATGGAATCAGGGATTATCCAGTCGAAAGAAAAGTCCGTTACCTGCTATAACTACGGTAAGCCCGGATATATTACGCGAAAATGCAGAAGCCCGAAAACGGTATATTGGGTTTTAGTTTCCGAAAATCAGCATAAAAAAGAACCTGGCGACAGAAAAACGATTAGTATAATCCGCGCCAAAAATAACGACAACCCTTTATTAAAGGTACAACAGGGAATGAAAAAAGCGAAAAAACTAGCTTAAGCAAAAGCTAAAAAGGTTAAAAAAGTTAGAACTATTGGACTTACTGTTACCTAGTGGCTATAAAAGTACGAGGGATAGAAAAAGCTGAACGACGATAAGTTATTTACTCGTATATAGCAAAAACGGCAGCAAAAAAATAATTAGTTAATGCTTAACGCATGGTTAAAGGAATACCGAAAATAGGACGAAAATCTATGCTTAGGAAAATCCGATCGGCACGGAAGGTTTTACGCGGTTCGCTGTCGACGACCGCAGTACGAGGTATACGAAGATGAAAAAAAATATATCGCGCGACGAAATATGCGTATGTAGTAATAAGGCTTCGATTTTAAGAATCGAACTGGAAGTGATTTTAAGGATTAGAGGTGGTATCGTTATATACGAAAAGCCGTAACGATGGAAAAAATCGACGAGCTGGCAGCAACCAGAAGTTGGCTTAAAGGAAAATATTGCTGTATATATAAACCTTAGTGTTATTACGAATGGTGCGATTATTAAACGCAGGAAGAATTAATTTAAAGAATAGTGGAAAAGTACTGTTAGAAAATAATTACCGATTTACGGATCTAGTTAGCCTTTACGGAGGATTTTGAAAAGCGATTAGCTATATAGGAGGAAATTCGTTTTTTTTTTTCGAGTTAAAGCTGGAAAATCCTAGAATTAAAATACATTACCAAAGAAACGTTTTAAAACCAAGTGGAATATTTGATAGTAACGTCACGCCGATAAAAGCAGCAGTTAGAATTAATCTAAGATGAAAATAAAAGATTTAGAGAAAGAATTTAATAATTTGAAAATAGCCCAAAAAACCTAAGTTACCTGTGATGGGGCCTTAGGTTGGTAGAAAAAACGAAGGTGTATAGCAACATTTTAAGAGGGTTTTAAATGCGATATAAATAGTACGAAAGAAATTGATAACGGTATAAGTACGAATTAAAAACAAACGATATATCGTATTTGTGGATTGTGGCGTAATAAAAGGTATTTATATCGCTTTAAAAGTAGTTAACGAATTACAGTTATTATAAAAGAATAAAAAATATTTTTACGAGGTCGAGAACGGCGAAGGTTAAATATTTAACTACGACGATAAATAAGTTCGATACGAAATAAATTACTTTAAAACCTTTATCGAAAGAAAAAGATAAATTATTAATTTCGACGGTATCGCTATTAAGAATTTCGATTTGATTTTAGGTTTGCTATGGTTAAAATAATATAACCCGGTTATTAACTGGAAAACTTACGAAATGGATTATAATTTATTTTTTAACAATAAGCTAAACTACTTAAATTTTTAATACTTAATCGATAAGGTAAACTAATACAGGTATAAGGAAACGGTTAAAACCTTATTACTTAAAAATATACGATATATTAAAGAAAAAGGACATAATCGAAAAATACGACGTATTATTGCTAACTTTAAAGCAAAATTTAGGTAAATAAATAACGATTTAAAACGACCGCCCGAAAAGTTACTAAAATAAATAATTAAGGTACCTTTATAGTATTATAAGTATGATAAGTTATTTAGTAAAGAACTTAATACTAAATTGCTAAAGTATAACGAATAGAATTACGAAATATTTTTTAAAAATAATAAAAGTATTGCCTTTTATTTAATATATAACTTAAATTATGCAAAATTATACGCACTTTGCAATTATTTCGGAAATAAGTTTTAAAAAAAATGGATTCGACGTTTTAAATTACCAGCCGGATACTTTATATTTTTTGTACCGAAAAAAGGGGAAAAGTTTCGACTAGTAGTGGATTATCGACAATTTAACGTTATTACCGTTAAGAACAGAACGCCGTTATTATTAATTATTAAAATAAAAGATCGCCTATACGGAGCAAAATGGTTTATAGTTATCGATTTTCGAAATAGTTATAACATAATTCGGATTAAGAGGGGATACGAATAGAAAACAGCTTTTAAAACGAAATATAACTTATATAAATATTTAATTACTTTTATGGGATTAATTAACGTATTAGTAACCTTTTAACGAATAATACATTATGTATTAAAAGAATACTGGGATATTTTTGTTATCTGTTACCTCGACGATATTTTTATTTATTCGGAAACGGAAGAAAAATATGAAAAATACGTTTATTAGGTTTTATAGGCGTTATAAAACGTTAAACTTTTAGTTAATACCGAAAAAAGTTATTTTTACTAACAAAAAGTCGAATTTTTAAGGTATATTATTACATTAATATAAATTCGCATAAATTTTAAAAAACTATTAACAGTTAAAAACTTAGCTTAATTTATTAACGTTAAAAAAATATAACCCATTTTTGGATTTGCCAATTATTACCGACGATTTATACGCAATTTTAGCAAAATAATTATGCTATTAACGGAACTTACCAAAAAGGATAAATTATTTAAATAAACTTTAAAAAAGGAAATAACTTTCCAGTAAATTAAAAACGTTTTTATTAATTAATTAATATTAACTATATATACGAATTAAAGCGATTAGTTAAGTTTAAAACCGATATTTCGGATTATACCTTAAAAATTATAATTGGATATCGCAATAATTAAGGAAAACTTTACTCTATTACGTTTTATTTTTATAAGTTATATAAAGCCGAATTAAATTAGCCTATTTATAACAAGGAATTTTTAGCTATCGTTAACGCTTTTAAAGAATTTAAACATTATTTTAAAGGTAATATGTACCAAATTAAGGTATATACGGATTACAAAAATATTACATATTTCTTTACGATACGAAAACTTATCGGAAAATAATTACGTTACGTAAAAAGCTTTTTTGAATTTGATTACGTTATTATTTATCAAAAAAAAATTAAAAAATAGGAAAGCAGACGTACTTAACAAACGACCTAACCTGGAAAAACCTAAGGTTAAGGTATAATAAATAATTTTCGACATTACATCCGAAAAATACTTAAAACAGTACCGAATTACTGCGATATAAGCGATACCAGCTAATATATATTAACGCATTTAATAATATAACGTTAATTAACTAATAAAATATTAAATAAACAAAATATAAATACCCGAAAACCTACAAAAGAACTTAATACAATACGTACATAAATATTATATATATAAATACTTAAAGATTTACAAAATTTTAAAACATTTATAACGAATATATTACTTTTTTAAAATAAAAATTACAATTTAAAAAGTTATACGGTAATACAATATTTACGTTAAAATAAAAGTATAACGTTATAAGCTTTACGGAAAATTACAACCTTTTTTAATTACTAAATAACTATAAAATTCGATTATATTTAACTTTATTATTAAGCTTTCTTTATTAAAAAATTTAATTATAAAAATATATTATAACAATATTTTCGTAATCGTTAATCGATTTACGAAATTTTTTTATTTCTTATTTTATAATAAAAATACCGATATAAAAAAACTTATATATATTTTCCTTAAACATATCTTAAATACCTACGGATTTCCAACAAAAATTATTTCGGATAAAAATATTAACTTTATTTTAAAATTTTAATAAAAATTAATAACTTAACTTAAATTAAATCACAAATTATCCAGCATATTTAAACCTTAAATAAACGGACAAATAAAAAAAATTAATTAAACGTTAAAAACGTATTTACGATATTATATTAATTACGAACAAAATAATTAAGTCGAAAAGTTACCAGTTACATAATTAACTTATAATATTAACTATTACGAAAGTATTAAAATAACGTCAGTAATTACGAATTTTAATTTTATATTTAAAGTTTACCGAAATTTATACAAAAATAAATAAATTAATATTAATATAATTTTTATATCAAAATAACGAAAATAATTATACGTAAAAATCAAATTAAAACTTAATTCCGTACGTAACTAAATAAATAAATATTATAACCAAAAAAAGTTAAAGGAATTTACCTTTTTAAAAAGGAAAATAATTTACTTAACTACTAAAAATATTTAAATTAAAAAGCTAAATAAAAAACCCGATTTTAAATATATCGACTTATATAAAATCGTTAAAAAAATCTCAAAAAATAATTATAAATTAAAGTTACCGCCGAAAATTAAACTTTATTTAATTTTTTATATTTTTTATTAAAGTTAGTAATAAATATAATTAAAGTTAATATAAAATAAAATCAAAATAAAAAAGTTATAAAAAAATACCAATTTACGAAGCAAAAAAATACTAAATATACGCAAAAAAAAAAAAGGATTTACCTAATACCTAATTAAGTAAAAAAACTACCCAAATTCCGAAAACACCTAAAAACCCGCAAAAAACTTTACGAATACCCAGCGTTTTCTAAAGAATTTTTACCAACAACGCCGGAAATACCAAAATTAAAAATATTCCAATTTAAATTACCAAAAAAAGGCTAATCGGCGGGCAGGAAAATTTGCGTAAACGTAACCTCGGTTTCCAACTACTATTGCTTTCGTTCTAAACGTTCGAACTTCTTTATCGCTTCCGTACCCTAAATACCTCGACGTAGCATTTCGACCCCGCGGCGACGCAAAACTTTGCGCAGTTTTTAAAAGCGATCGATTTTATTAACGGCGGAACGAAAAGCCTTTCGCGCTTATTTTTCTTCCCGTTTTAATCGTTCCTCTTTATTTAAAAATTATTAATGTTCAAAAACGAAAGGATTAAATAAATTGCAAAAACTACCATATTTAACGTAATAAAAACATTTTCCAAAATTAAAATACGCCTTATAAACTTTTAATTTAAATTTATAACGGAAATAAAAAATTTTTAAAAATATATTAAAATTAAAAAATTAATTCGTTTTAATAAAATTAAAATATTATTACGTTTATAAAATTTTTATTTTTCGATATAACTTAATATAACGGTTAAATAATAAAAATTAATATAAAAAAAGGAAAGTTATTTATTAAACGAATACGATAAATTAATTAATTTTTAAAAGCAAAGATTTTAAAAAAGGGGAAATTGTATTATAACTAAAGGCCTTAACTTAATTAACGGACAGTCGGAAATTATAAGATATATTTCCGATATAGGTCATAAATTATGTAACTGGCTTAAAAATTTTAACGTACTTAACGCTTTAAGCCCTTTAAGCTAATAAGGGCCGGCTTAAAGGGCTTAACGGGTTCAAAAACTTAAACCGCTTATATACCTTAAGCCAAAACTAATATATATACGCATATTATTTTCCATAATTTAAATAACACCAGCTTATAATTACAACTTAGTTACCCAGATCTACATCTGCTATTACCAAACGTAACTATCACTTCATTGCTCAAATTCCCACGATACCACTGCCAACATAAACCGTACGACTAGGTTTAATAGTTGGTTAAGCCCATAGCCGTCACATTACGGAACCTATATATTTCGATCAAAGGGAGCCTTTCCGTATATGGGGTATTAACGCACCCCCTGCTAGCTGACAATACCGAATGTTTTACGTATAAGTTTATACGTTAATTCTCTTACATATATACGTATATAAACGTACGCTTACGGGAGATCGCGTTAATTATGTTAGGTTATAAGGGCTTAGATAAAACCGGCCGTACTCGTACGGAAACATACGATAATTTTACGACTAATCCCGCCGTTTGATAAATACCGTAAGGCAAAAATAGACGTAACTGTATGCAATCGAACGCGTATGTTTTGCAATATATATACGACAGAAGTTCTCGCACCGCCTCGTTGCTCACCGATTCCAGCCTTACCTCCGCAGCAGCCAGGTCGTCCGCTACTCTGTTGTCCACGATGTCTCTCTCGCGCGCCTTCGACAGGAGCATGATACCGTCTAGTGGCATGCAACGCGACAGCTGCACGTACAAGCTGTATGGATCGCACTGGCCCGGAACCGCCTGCCCGTCAACGTTCGTCGTTCTGGTCCCGCGCAGCTCCAGGGCTTACCCGCTCCAACATTCTCCCATGTACCTTACAATCTGTGCATGCGAGGGCGGTGGCGCATGGAAGTCCTTTCCGGGTCGCATAGTTTACCTGCCATGGCCGATTTCTCTGCTCTCGTATGCGGACGCTCATCGTCGTCAGGTGTACTGTACCGGGCGGCATGCCGACAAGGTGGAACTGCGCCGACTTGTGGACAAAGATGCTGACCGCAACATCCGAAAGCTAAGGAGTACTCTCGAATGCATTCAATCTGAGTTGACCGAGAGACAATTATCAAAGTAAGCAGCGCTCCAAATGCCAATGGTGCTCAAACAGCCCCAACCGGGGCCGGCCGCCTCGGCCGTCGTCGTCGTCGCCGTCGCCGCGGACCGGTTTTCCCCGGTCCACAGGTTCCTCCGGCGACTGCGACGACGACCATGATGACTAGTTGAGCTAGAAATGCTGCGATGGTTGATTGATTCTGAAATGATTACACGCAATGACGCATTCCCTAGAAGGTTGGAACAATCTACACTGTTTGCTCTTTATATATTGTTCCAAATCTAGACTCGTCCCGACCGACCACAGTAACGAAACTGAGCATAGCTTGGGCCTATGTTCATCCGCTTCCACCAAACACAGTTCCACAGCTGCGCAGTTTCATAGGGACAGTGGCCGAGCGCGGACTTTTAGGCTTTTGACTGTCCCCGATTGGCCTGAGCAAACCTGAAAGCTGACTCGGCTGGCAGAACCTGGGAATTCCATGAGTTTCGGCTCCCAGCGGATTCCAGCGGAGTCCCGCGGCCACCGCAATCCCGGTGTGCTCGGCAGCGCGCGACCCACGTTCTAATTCTGTCCGCCCTTCTATCCCAATCGGATCATGCTGCGGAGATGTGGAATCAAACACTTGGCAGGTATTCCACTCAATGGAAAGAGAATGGTTCGGCGTTAACGAGTAGCTGAAGCGGTCTAATATTGGCCTATGTTCCAGTTCCACACCCTGCACTGGGACTTGAGTCCCTATGAACTAGCAGACGGCCAACAGCATCAGAGGGAGGATCTTTCTGGAGCTTTTATCAGCTCGTAGTCCGCGGGCTCCGACACGACATCTGAAGTGCTGAGACCATAACTTCTCTCTGCCTAATTGTCCTTCCCATCCACTCAAAAACTGTACCCAGTGCTCGGACCTTGGCATTCTCCTATCGGTAAGTTACAGGTGGAACATTTCATTTCTAATGACCCGTTCGCTCTCCGATCGCCGCTTCTAGACGGGATCGTTGTTACTGGGGGGACGCTGCAACAGCCAATAGCTTTTCATTATTCTTGTACAGTTTTAAGTATCATTAGGCATTCATGGGTCTTTCGGGGTTCAGAAACTGAGCATGAGCCGCGCCTCCATTGGAGTAAACCTTGAGGCTTCATGTTGTAGGGAAGTCTGGTGGTCGTCATCAGTCGCGGCAAGGGCATTTCGGCCCCAGCCAACTTCCGCCTTCTGCGATGGGGGGAGGACGAGAAAATACGGAAAATTAATTGCTAATTTTCTCTGCTGGGACCAGACGTCCAACTGTAATGAAACTCTTACATGCATGATATACCAGTTTGTACTCAAGACTTCAATGGGGACGGTCCCGGCTTCGTGGCTTGGGTCAGCCCTCTTGACTGATGCCGGTAGATCAAGGGCCAATAAAGGATGTCTACATCTTACAGTACCCGCACGGGAGGCGGCGAACAAGGCTTAACGTACCTGTTAGGATGTTGCACACCGTTTCGAAGGCTCCTCGGACTTTCGGATGATATGAGTGACCGTGAGGACGAAACTGTGCGGTTGAGGCCATACCCCTGGATATAAAAGGCGGACAATAGCACACAGGTGCGACCGAATGATTGATATGCTCTTAGATCTGTAGTTATACTCTCTTCCAAGGACAGATCATGGGGTTCAAGGTGGTCATTGTGGGAGGCAGCGTGACTGGGCTGTCTCTCGCCAACATGCTCGAGCAACACGGTATCGACTATATCCTTCTCGAGGCCTACCCTACCATTGCGCCCCAAGCCGGCGCCAGTATTGGTCTGGCACCGAACGGCCTGCGAATTCTCGACCAACTTGGTTGCTATGAACGGGTCCGCGATATGGCCGGAAATTACTACAAGACACTCGACATGAGGGACTTGGAGGGTCGGTTGCTCTTTTCAAACAGAGGACCCGGATTTGCTGAGCGGTTTGAGCACATGTAGGTAAACTTTCGGTCAGCGGTAGGCATAACTAATGCTTCCAGAACGGGCTACCCGATGCTGTTTATAGACAGGCAGATGCTCTTACAAGTGTTGTTTGACAAAATAAAGCACAAAGATAGAGTCATGCCGGGGAAGCGTGTTGTTCAAGTAGAGATGAGCGACGAAGGTCCAGCTCTGATTCACACACAAGACGGGTCGGTCTATGACGGGGACATCGTCGTCGGTGCTGATGGAGTACACAGCGCAACCAGGGCTGAGATGTGGCGTCTCGCCGCTCAACTCCGTCCTGGCACATTCCCAGCAGACGAAGAGTCGCGTAGGTCTCTGTCCTGCTGGATGAGTCGGTTGTGCTAACCCTGGAAGAGCAGGCCTGAAAGCTGAAGCAAAGTGCATCTTCGGCATTTCCAAAATCCCAGCTGATTTTCCATCTACTACCCAGCTGCTTGTCTCCAGCAAAGGGTTAAGTCATATGGCTATTCCGGGTCCCGGAGACCGACTCTACTGGTTTATGTTTGTTTCGATGGCGACTACCCCTAGCAGGGACATTCCCAGATGGTCGAAGCAAGATGAGGAAGAGTTGGCCGAGCAACATTTTAAGGATAAAATAACTGACAAGGTGACTTTTGGGGATATCTATAACAATCGTCGCGCGACTGCACTGGTTCCCCTGGAGGAGCATGTCTTCACACGCTGGCACTTCAAGAGAATCATAACAATTGGAGATTCAGCACACAAGGTTGGTCACCTGCGAGCTATCTGTCAAAATCTCAGCCAGGTTGCTTATACGGTCTTGTCTCAGGTGCACCCACTGACAGCTCTTGGCGGCAACGGAGCAATGGAGTCGGCTGCATTGCTCTGCAATGCACTTGCGCGAAGACTAAAGCAGAACTCAGGCGTCCTTTCAGATGCAGACATCGAGGAAGCGTTTCTTGAGGTTCAGGTCCGCCAGCTACGCCGCGCTCAAGATATTGTCAAGGAAGGAAAACGGACACAACGCTGGGTGAACCAGCTGTATCCTTTATCTGGTCTGGTGATGAGATACTTGCTTCCTTTAGCTTGGGAGAACCTTTTCATCGGCGGGGATTTGAAAGTCAGCCTTGAGGGCCCAAGGATTGAGAAACTCGTTATCCCAGAACGACCCCACACGATACCATTTCGGGATGAGATGCCGGAGCCCGCCCCTCGAGCAACGTGGACGGTTTGGAGTGCAGGCATCTTGGTGTTGGGGGTTGTCGGGTATTATATGGCACAGAGTATGGGATAAGAACCGACGGAAAACTACTATCTGAAACTTTGAACCTACTTTAAAGCAGTAATCTAGCTCTCCGCTCCGTCCTGAACGTAGAGGGAAGGTTCGTGGGCGAGATCGGTGCACGAAGCTAGAGTGTGCAAGCAAACGTTGCAAGGTGGAGCCGTCTCCAGCTAGCACAGCTGATTTGATCAGTCCAGCTCTTCCATTCTTATAGGGAAGCGCTCTTGGCACCAAGGTCAACAACCACAGCGGGATAGGCCTCGCGCTTGTCGTTGGGCGAGCCTGGACTAAAAGGGTTTTATGCTTAGTAGATTAAAGAATGGTGTAAAGTACAGGCTGATAATTAGTATACTATTGTTGACTTGTCCAGTATTTTACATGGTAAATAGTCAACAAATACCAGGTTATTAGGGAAATATTGAAGGCGGTATTGAAGTATAACTATTAGTTTTGTTTTTAGTAATAATAATTTGAAACTGTTTTCGTTACGGTGGAGTTTTACTATACTTGGTGTTAGGCCGGAATAAAACTACCCTGTCAAGGATCCATGAGGCGCGCTAGACATAACACCATACTAATTTAGGTATAAGCTGTCCAGACTAATCCTTTAGCTATTGCCAGAAGTACCGCGTTAAAAAACAACGCCGAACTCATCTAAAAAATAAAGCTACCTAGCCCATTTTCGCAATAATTTGGTGTTACAAGAACAGGGGTTCTTGTCCGAAAGAAGCCAAGTTCTTGGAGGTTAGCGCGGATGCGGCTAAACCTCGGGCCTGGAATGGCTTGGCTTTTGACATTGATCTAATGGATCTAAGTGATCTGGGTAAATCACTTAAATTACATAGATCCGCGATACACTTACTATGGAAGGATGGATATATATAACGGATAAGTCCTTATGTAAATAGCACCTACTTAGTTTCGCTTTTTAGTTATTAATTTAAGCCTTTAATTAAAGGTACCGTTTTTCGATTAAGGGAAAAATCCGTAAACCTTTTTAACGAATAAATTACTGAATTATTTTTCGCATTATTGTTACCTGCAAATCAAAACCTTTTTTCGGATACTGCTTATGTTTCCAGATGGATGTATAATAGGTTCGTTACATTTTAATAGTTCCTTAATTAATAACCGACGAATGATTTAAGGCTTAGTTAGGTATAAACTTTTTTAAATGCAGTAAAAATGATATTATAAGACGACGTTTAAAAGATAGATAACATATTCGATTACCGTTATTAGTTAGTAAGGGATTAATAATTAAATTAAACGATTTACTACCTATTAAAGAAATTTTTTTTTTAATCGATAATATGGTACCTTTTTTTACCCGATTTTAAGGAAAACTTTTTTCCTTTCAGCTTTAGTAATAGTCCCTTTTAGCGAAGGAAATTATTAAAGTCCAGAATTTAAAAGCTAAAGAAAAAGAAGGGGAACGGCCAAAAGAATAAAAGGGCAAAGAGGAAAAGTTTACCGTTAACGACAAACTGGATATATTGGTAACAGAACTTTATGCATTACGACAAGAAAATGCTAAGCTTATTCGATAGCTGCGAATTAAAAAAAAAATTTCGACATTTTCCTTATTTAATGCAAACCAAACCCGCGAAAATATAATTCCCTTTTTTAGTTATTATGGAATGCCGGAAGTTAAAGGTTATAAGTTAACCCTTTTAAAACCTTACGATGGAATTATAGATATAAAAGGATTCCTGGTTTAGGCCAGATTTTACCTTAAATTTTACGAAAATTCTTTAACGGAAAAGTACCAGAAAATAATAGTTATTTTTCAGCTGCTTGTTAAAAAAGTTCTTTTATGGTTTAAACCTATTATAAATAATTACCTTGTAAACTATTTTAATTAATCCTTTAATTTAATTAATTATGTTTTCGGCAATTATAAATATTTCGAAAAAAAAAATGCGAACTTTGTTTGGAAATTCCGATAAAAAGTAATATGCGGTCGAATAATTATACCTTTTTTAATAAATTAAGTTAGCAGCCGAATATACGATTAAGTTTAATTGCTTTGCATTAATTTCCAATTTCCCAGAAAGCGTATTATTTTATCCTTTTTATAACGGCCTAAAATTGCAAGTTAAGGATAAAATGTACAAAATGCCTAAAACTGGCTCCTTCCAGGATTATATTAACAAAACCATCATCGCCGATCGACGTACCTTTAAAAGGTACTTGAAAAAGAAGAAATCCGACAAAAAAAAAGATAACCAAAGCTTAAGTAGCAAGTTCCAAAGGGATAGAACTAAGGGCAGATTCCAAAAGGAAGTAAATATTGCTTTAAAGGAGTTTAGGAAAAATAAATCGAATATTGAATATTTTAACTGTGGCAAAAAAGGTTATTATAAAAGCGAGTATCGTTTTTTAACAAAAAGGGACTTTAGGAAAGGAGGGATTTCTTAATTCCAGAAAAAGGTTAAAATAACTAAATAAGAATTAAATAGCGAAAGTAAAAAAAAGAAGGAAGTTAGTTCTATTTTTTTCCAGTAAGAATTTATTATTGCAACTATATATTATAAACAGAATAACGATTTAAAATACGAACGTTACTTAATTTATTAAAATCGAATAATTAAAGCCTGCAAATATTATTTCGGACAAAAACCTTTTAGGATAGCTATAAAGTTAAAATATACTTATTATTTAAATAAGCAGCGATGCAAAATATACGATAAATATAGCCAGTTACGCTTTAATATAATGATATACGATTTAACATCTTTAAAACCCGGTAAAGCTTTTAAGGTTAAAAAATCGATTTGCCCAGATATTATAAATTTAAAACCAGTTTATAACTATAACCTGTTCTATTTTTCTGTATATTATGATAATAATTGTTTAACTTATTTCCGTACTAAGAAAAATAATAATTATTAGCCCGGATAGGATAAAAAAACGTTTATTGAACCCGACGACGATTGCCGATATATAGAAACTTCCAGATAGCCGGAATACCTTTAATTTTGTTACCTTTATCCCGAATTAACTTAAAGCTAAAGGGTTATTACTTAAGGATGCTTATATTATGCCTTTATATTGTACATAATATACGAAATCTTGGATATGGGAACCGACTTTTTAAAAATTTTACCCTTAAAATTAGAACTTTTTTAGATATCGGAAGTAAAAATGTCAAAATTAGTTTGCCAGATCGGCAAAAGGAAGTAATTTATTTGCATAAACGATAAATGTTTTAAATATATAGTTAAAAAAGCCCGAAAATAAAAACGCTTTTTAGCTAATAAAATTAACAAGTTAAAAAATTACGCAGGTTTTCGAAATTAAGGTATCGAAAAGCCTTAACTTTTAAAACCTTATTTAAGGTTAAAACTGGATAACGTAATTAAATTAAGATTTTTTTTCAGTATAAAGAAAAAACGTTTAAAGTTATAATCGATTTAAGCGTAAAAGGAAATTTTATTTTATTATTAGTTGCAGAAAAATATCGGATCCCTTGGAAATATAAGTTAAAGTTATATAAATTACTTATAGTTGACGGAAGCTTATTTAAATATAAAAATGGACAAATTTTTAAGGAAATGGAAAAACTTTTAATGTAAATTTAGGAATATTTAGAAAAAATCAAACTGGACGTAGCCGATATTTTAGGATACGATATTATTTTTAAAATGCCGTAATTCCGTTTTAGTAATCCTTATATCGATTAAAAAACCCAGAAACTTTTATAAAACCATTTTATAAAGGAAAAGTTCCGAAAGATTTGTTACTTAATCCGAAAAGCTAAATTAATAAACTTAATTATTAAAGTTTTCCTTAAATACCAAAGGTTTAAAAGATTATTTAAAAAACGAATACGAAAGGAGTTACTTAACTATAATTAATAAGATTACCAGATTTTTGTTAAAAAAAGTTATTATCCAAAACTTTACCAGATTTATTACATAAACCTTAAAAAAGTTAAGGCTTTATAAAAAAGTTTACAAAAAAACCTTAAACGTAAATATATTTAAAAGTTTAAATCTTCCGCAAAATACCCCGTTATAATAATACCAAAAATAAAAAATGGAAAAATCCGGATCGACAAAAATAAAAACCTTATATATCGAAAAGTTTACGATTATCGATAGTTAAACGATATTATTATTAAAAATAAATACCTTTTTACTTTTATAAATATTATAAAGGAAAATATTAATAAAGCTAAATAATTTACGGCGTTAAACTTATTAAACGGTTACTACTTGGTCCGAATAATTAAAAGCGAAAAATAAAAAACCGTTTTTAAAATAATTTATAAATTTTACGAATATAAAGTAATACCTTAAGAACTTACTAATACCCTTGCTAGTTTCCAATATATATTAATAATTATTTTACGAAAATTCCTTAATAAATTCGTATTTATTTACTTGAATAATATTTTTATTTATTTTAAAACCTTAAAGGAACATAAAAAACATATCGCCTAAATACTGGAAGCATTCGAAAAAGCAAATTTATTAATTAATATTGAAAAAAAGCATATAATATATCCAGAAGCTAAACTTTCTAAGTTTTACCATTACTTTAGGACAAATTTAAATCCAGGATTTTAAAATAAAGGCAGTTAAAAATTGGCCGATTCCCGATAAAGCAACTATTACCGACGTCCGTTAATTCTTAGGATTTACGGGCTATATACGCAGCTTAATTAAAAATTTCGGAAAAATCGCCAAACCTTTAACGAACCTTATTATTAAAAAATACATTAAAAAAAAGTTCGAATTCCCGAAAAAAGTTAAAGAAATAATACAAACATTTAAAAACCAAATTATTAACGCCTTTATCATAAAATTACTTAATTACAACAAGAAAAAACGATTAAAAATTAACGTATTAAACGAAATCTTGGAAGCGGTTTTAAAATACTAGGAAAATAATGGAAAGTAATACTTAGTTACTTATTACTTAAAAGCTTTAAAAGATACGGAATTACGATACCTTATTTACGATAAAAAGTTATTAGCAATTATTATGGCACTTAAAAAATAAGAATTTTACCTTAATGGAATTAAAAAACCTTTTAACATTTACTTTAATTATAAAAATTTTACTTACTTTATAACGACTTAAAACCTTAATAAACGATACGAAAATTGGATAATTTTCTTATCCAAGTTTAATTTCAAAATCCATTATATTAAAGGTAAAAAAAATATTTAAGCGGATATTTTAGGCCGAAAAGAAAATTATAATATTAAAGTTTTTAAACGACGTATATAAATATTACAACTTACAAAGGAAGGTATTTTACAGCTATATAAGATACTGAAAAAACTTACCCCCGAACTTTTATCCCAATTTAAAAGTTTTTACAATTTTAATAAACAGAAAAAAATTAAATAATTAAAAAAACAATTTAAAAATTAACTACTATACCGCGGAAAGGTTTATATCTTATAAAAACAACAAACGCAGTTTATTAAAAAATTTTACGAAAATCCGTTATATAAATATTAAAAAATTTTTAAAATAATTAAGCGACTTTAAGAAAGGTATAACTTTCCGGAACTTAAAAAAACTGTCGAATAAGTAGTTAAAGATTGTAATGTTTGCAATAAGGCCAAAACAGTTCGCCATAAACCATATAAATTATTACAATTTACGGAAATTCCAGATAAAGCATAAAATATTATAACTTGGAATTTTATTACCGGCTTACCCTTATATAAAAACCCCGTTACCGGAATCCAGTATAACGGAATATGGGTAATCGTCGATAGATTCATTAAATATGGGTACTTTTTACCCTTTAAAGGAAATACGATAGCAAAATAATTAGCTTATATATTTGTAAAACATTATTTCGACAAATATGAAATTCCAAAAAGAATTATTTTAAATAAAAATAAGTTGTTTACTTCCAAATTTGGTACCAGTTTTTTTAAATAAATTAGCGTTAAACTTAAATTTTCTATAACATATTATCCTTAAACCGATAAATAAACAAAACGATTAAATTAAACCTTAAAACAATATTTAAAAAATTATATTAATTATTAGCAAAATAACTAAGTAAAATTACTTCCGTTAATATAAGTAGCTTATAATATATCTGTTAACGAAAATATAAACGTTTTACCTTATACAGCTATATATAAACAAAACGCAAAGATTTAACGATTAAAACAACTATTCGGTAAAGCTCCAAAAATTATCTTAATAATCCTTAAAGCAGAAACGATAATATTTAAAATTAAAACCATTTAAGTTCGTTTTAGGATTAAGCTGTAATTTTTTTAATAACGGATAACTTAATATTATAATAAGAAAAGAATTAAAGGATTAATTTTATCGAAAAAAAACAAGGTTTATTTATTACGCCAAAAACAAAACGCAACTTTAAACATTTTACAAATTAAAATTAAAAAACTTAATAATAAACTTAATTTCAAAAAATTTGGTCCGTTTAGGATTAACGAAGTCATTTCCAAAACCAACTATCGATTATCGCTACCTAAAACAATAAAAATATACCCTATTTTCCACATTTCCCTGCTAAAACCAGCACTTAATAACGCCCCGCTGGAAACAAACTTAAAAGTTAAAGAAAACACCGACAAATACGAAGTCGAAGGAATACTGGATTTAAAAATAATTAGTAACAAGGTCCAGTACCTAATTAAATGGAAGGATTACCCACCCGAAAATAACACTTAAAAGCCCTTTAAGCACTTAACGAATACGAAAGACCTAGTTAAAACGTTTTACCGCCAAAATCCTAACCGACCGTCTCCAACGTAGCCAAAGTCGCAGGCGATAACGGTCCGACCCCCAGATCCAAACCTTCGGCGTTCCAATCGAAAAAAGCAAACGCCTCCATGTTGGCGTTAATTTCAGAAACAAGTTGCGCTTACTTTTCTTTTATATAACGTTATTCCTTTTCCAGTTTTTCTTACTTTTCCAATTAATCCAACTTACAACCTTCCTTTAATATAGCAAAGGCTTTCTTTTTTAAAATGTCTTGTTAAAAACGTAAACGTTTTAACCGGCTAACGAGCTCCTTTATTTTCTTTTCGGAGAATTCTTGATAAGCTATTAAAGCGTCCTTCATTTCTCGTTGCTCCTTTTACAAACGATCTTATTCCTCCCTTATTTTCATTAAGGAGTTTATATCCAATACGTCACAAACCGAGCGTTAACGACGGATACAACAATTATAATTCGAGACGTTAACCACAAAAAAATATTTAAACTTCCCGAAACGAACGCAATTAGAACAAAAAACAACCTTAAAACCAAACTTTTCAATATAATTTACGCAGTTGTCGCAAGCTTTACGCTAATTTAAACAAAGCTTTCTTTTTTCCCTTTAAATACGGCCTGTTATAATAAAGTCAGCTAAGAAATTCCTGTACTTTCTCCAACTGCCGAAAAGGTTGCTTACGGTTTTTATCTTTAGGACAAAGATCCTTAAAGAAAGGAAATGGTATTATAAAAACAAGGGTTCTTATCCGAAAAAAGCCAAGTTCTTAGAGGTTAACGCAAATGCGGCTAAACTTCGGGCCTGGAATGGCTTAGCTTTTGACATTGATCTAATAGATCTAAGTAATCTAAGTAAATCACTTAAATTACATAAATCCGCAACATATTCATTATAGAAGGATAGATATATATAACGGATAAGTCCTTATGTAAATAGCACCTACTTAGTTTTGCTCTTTAACTATCAATCTAAGCCTTTAATCAGAGGCACCGTTCTTCGATTAAGGGAAAAGTCCGCAAACCTCTTTAACGAACAGACTACTGAATCATTTCTCGCACTATTGTTACCTGCAAATCAAGACCTCCTTTCGGATACTGCTTATGCCTCCAGGTGGATGCATGACAGGTTCGTTACATTTGGACGATAGGCCAACCGAAAAACGTACATAGTTTTTAGCTAACTATTGCTGAACCGTAACGTTGTCGTACTTTATATTACGATGGCCGTTATATTATCAAAGAAATTCATAAAATTACGTGTTATTCGGAGAGCCAAATTGTTATGGCCAAAGACCTTGGCTCGATGGATAGACGGTCGGAGGTTGTGGGAAATATCTCCGATGTGGGTTATAAGTTATGTGATTGGCTTAAAGGTTTTAAGGTGCTTGGCGCTTTGAATTCCTTAAGCTAGTAAGGGCCGGCTTAAAAGGCTTAACGGGTTTAAGGATTTAAGCCGTTTAAGTACTTTAAGCCAAAATTAATATATATATATTTATTATTTCCCATAATTTAAATAATACCAGTTTGTAATTATAACTTGGTTATTTAGATTTATATTTGTTATTATTAAACGTAATTATTTTTTTATTATTTAAATTTTTACGATATTACTGTTAATATAAACCGTACGATTAAATTTAATAATTAGTTAAGTTTATAGCCGTTATAGGTTATAAGCTTTTATTTAATAATACCGTTAAACTTTAAGCAATATTTAATATTATGAAAATATCGATTAACGCCGAAATTACCGTTTTTACCTTTACTTAATAATTATAAAAATACATTTAATAATTTAAGGTATATGTTTAATAACTTATTATTTAAGCCGCCGCCTTAATCGATTTGGTATTAATAACCGTTATTTTAAAACTTAAAGTTAAAAAATCCGAACTTTATAATAATATAAAAATCGTTTAAAATTTCTTAACCCAGGTTAAAATATATTTACGATTAGAAAAGATTAAAGGTAACGCCGATAGAATCCTTATTATGGCGGGATTTTTAAAAGGAAACGTTTTGGATTAGTTTAAGTTTACGTTACGTAATTACCTAAAAAATGCAAAAGATAACCAAGAAACGGTTATTAAAAAGATTTTCGAAAGTTACGTTAATTTCGAACAAAAGCTTAAGAATAATTTCGACAATCTGGACGTAAAACGAAAAGCTATATAAAACCTTTTATAGCTTAAATAAAAAGGATTAACTTTTAAATATGCCGTCGAGTTTAGGAATTTTATGTTTAAGATAAGATAAGTCGATAACGAAAACGATATCCTAATCGACGTTTTTTATAAAAAATTAAAAAATAATATTAAGGACGAAATTATTAAAATAAAACGATTTAACGCATTTAATAAATATATTATTAAAGTTGTAAAACTCGACAATCAATAATTTAAATAACAATAAAAATAACGTAAATAATTCGTTTTACGGTCCAAATTTTAAGAAGCTAATTAAAGTCGAAAGCGTTTTACGCTTTTTACTTTTTATAAAACGTAACCAGGATTTATAAAATTAAGGGCTATTTAATCGAAAAATAAAACGTCCGTTATCTATTATAATTACGGTAAGCCCGGATATATTACGCGAAAATATAAAAGCCCAAAAAAGGTACATTAAAATTTAATCTTTAAAAATTAATATAAGAAGGAACCTGGCGACCGAAAAACGATTAATATAATTCGCGTTAAAAATAACGATAACCCTTTATTTAAAATGCAACAAAAAATAAAAAAAGTTAAAAAGTGAACCCAAATAAAAACCAAAAAGGCTAAAGAAATTAAAACTATTAAACTTATTATTACCTGGTAGTTACAGGAATACGAAGGATAAAAAAAGTTAAACGACGATAAGCCATTACCCGTATATAACAAAAACGACAACAAAAAAACAACCAGTTAATACTTAACATATAACTAAAGGAATACCGAAAATAGAACGAAAACCTACTTCTAAGAAAAGCCGATCGGCACGGAAAGCTTTATGCGGTTAGCTGTCGGCGACCGCAGTACGAGGTATACGAAAACGAAAAAGAATATATCGCACGACGAATTATGCGCATGTAACGACAAGGTTTCGATTCTAAAAATCGAATTAAAAGTAATTCTAGGGATTAAAAATGGTATGGCCATATACGAAAAGCCGGAATAATGGAAAAGATCGACGAGCTGGCAATTATTAGGAACTAGCCAAAAGGAAAGTATTACCTTATATATAAACCCTAATACTATTATAAATAATGCGATTATTAAACGCAAAAAGAATTAATTTAAAAAATAATGGAAAAGTATTACCAGAAAATAATTACCGATTTACGGATTTAGCTAACCTTTACGGAAAATCCAGAAAAGCGATTACTTATATAAAAGGAAATTCGCTTTTTTTCGAACTGGAAAACCTTAAAGCCAAAATATATTACCAAAAAACGTTCCAAAACTAAATGGAATACTTAACAGTAACGCTACGCCGACAAGAGCAATAATTAAAATAAATCTAAAACGAAAATAAAAAACTTAAAGAAAGAATTTAATAATTCGAAAATAACCTAAAAGATTTAAGTTATTTATAATAAAGCCTTAAGCTGGCAGAAATAAAGGTAAATAATAATACTTTAAAAAAGCTTTAAATGCGATACGAATAATACGAAAAAAATTTATAACGGTATAAGTACGAATTAAAAATAAGCGATATACCGTATTTATGGATTACGGCGTAACAAAAGGTAATTATATCGCTTTAAAAGTAATTAACGAATTATAGTTATTATAAAAGGATAAAAAATACCTTTATAAGGTCGAAAACGTCGAAGGTTAAATTTTTTATTACGATAATAAATAGGTTCGATACGAAATTAATTACTTTAAAACCTTTATCGAAAAAAAAAGATAAATTATTAGTTTCGACGTTATCGCTATCGAGGATTTCGATTTAATCCTAAGTTTGCTATGGTTAAAACAATATAACCCGGTTATTAACTGGAAAACTTGCAAAATAAATTATAATTTATTTTCTAACGATAAATTAAATGACGAAAGATTTTAACATTCGATCGACAAAATAAATAAATATAGGCATAAGGAAACGGTAAAAACCTTATTATTTAAAAACATACGGCATATTAAAAAAAAAAGTATAATCGAAAAATACGACGTATTATTATTAACCTTAAAGCAAAATTTAAGCAGATAAATAACGATTTAAAACGATTACCCGAAAAGTTACCGGAATAAATAATTAAGGTATTTTTACAGTATTAGAAGTACGATAAGTTATTTAGTAAAAAACTTAATATTAAATTGTTAAAATATAACGAATAAAATTATAAAATAATTTTTAAATATAGCAAAAATATTACCTCTTATCCGATATATAACCTAAATTATGTAAAATTATATGTATTACGCAATTACCTTAATGTAACGAACCTGTCATACATCTACCCAGAGGTATGAGCAGTATCCGAAGTGGGGTCTTGATTTGTAGGTAACAATAATGCGAGGAATAATTCCGGAGTTTTGTTTGTTAAAGAGGTTTGCGGACTTTTCCCTTAATCGGAGAACGGTGCCTTTAACTGAAGGCTTAGATTAATAGCTAAAGAGTGAAATTAAGTAGGTGCTATTTATATGAAAGTTTAGTCCATTATATATCCTTTTATTTTATAGTAAGTATGTCGTGGATTTATGTGATTTAAGTAATTTACCTAAATTACTTAGATCCATTAAATCAATGTCAAAAGCTAAGCTATTCCAGGTCCGAGGTTTAGCCGTATCCGCGTTAACCTTTAAGAACTTGGCTTTTTTTAGATAAAAATTTTTGTTTTTGTAATATTATTTCCTTTTTCCAAAGATCTTTGTCCCAAAGATAAGAACCGTAAGCAACCTTTTTGGTAGTTGGAGAGAGTATAGGGATTTTTTAGCTGACTTTATTATAATAGGCCGTATTTAAAAAGAAAAAAGGAAACTTCGTTTAAATTAACGTGAAATACGTGATACCCGTGCAAATTATATTGAAAAATTCGGCTTTAAAGTTGTTTTCTGTTCTAACTGCGTTTGTTTCGGGAAGTTTAAGTGTTTCTTTTTGGTCGACATTTTAAGTTGCAGTTGTTGCACTCGTCGCCAGCGCTCGGCTTATGACGTACTGGATATAAACTTTTTAATAAAGATAGGGGAGGAGCAAAACCGTTTGCAGAAGGAATAGCGGGAAGTAAAGGACGTTTTGGTAGCTTATTAAGAGTTTATCGAAGAGAAAATAAAAAAGCTTGTTAGTCGATTAAAACGCTTACGTTTTTAACAAGACGTTTTGAAAAAGAAGGCTTTCGTTATTTTAAAAGAAGGTTACATATTGGATTAGTTGGAAAAGCAAAAGAAATTGGAGGAAGAGCAGCGTCGTATGGAAAAAGAGCAAGCGCGGCTTACTTTTGAGATTAACGCTAATATAAAGGCGTCCGCCCTTTTCGATTGGAGCGCCGAAGGTTTGGATCTGGAAATCGGACCGTTATCGCCTGCAACCTTAGCCGCGTTGGAAACGGTCGGTTAAGATTCTAGCGGTAAAACGTTTTAACCAGGTCCTTCGTATTCGTTAAGTGCTTAAAGGGCTTCCAAATGTTATCTTCAGGTAAGTAATCCTTTTACTTAATTAGGTACTGGATTTTGTCGTTGATTATTCTTAAGTTTAGTATTTTTTCGACTTCGTACTTATCGGTATTTTCCTTAATTTCCAAATTTGTTTTTAACGGGGCGTTATTAGGTGCTGGTTCCAGTAGGGAAATGTAAAAAACAGGGTGTATTTTTATTATTTTAGGTAACGATAATCGATAGTTGGTTTTGGAAATAATTTCGTTAATCTTAAACGGACCGAGTTTTTTAAAATTAAATTTGTTACTAGGTTTTTTGGTTTTGATTTGTAAGATATTTAAGGTCGCGTTTTGTTTTTAGCGTAGTAGATAGATCTTATTTCCTTTTAATAGGATTGGTCCTTTAATTTTTTTCCTATTGTAATATTAAGTTATCCGTTATTGGAAAAATTGTAGTTTAATCTTAAAGCGAACTTGGATAGTTTTGATTTTAAACATTATCGTTTCGGCTTTGGGTGTTACTGAAGTAATTTTCGGGGTTTTACCAAGTGGTTGCTTTGGTCGTTAAGTTTTTATATTTTGTCCATATATAGCTGTATAAAGCGAAACGTTTATATTTTCGTTAATAAACGTGTTGTAGGTTATTTGTGCTAGTGGGAATAGTTTTACCCAGTTATCTTGCTGGTAGTTAATATAATTTCTTAAGTATTGTTTTAGAATTTGGTTTAGCCGTTTTGTTTGTTTATCGGTTTAGGGGTGATATGTTGTAGAAAATTTGAGTTTGGTGCTAATTTGTTTAAAAAAGCTGGTGCCAAATTTAGAAATAAATAGCTTGTTTTTGTTTAAAATAATCCTTTTTGGGATTTTATGTTTGTTAAGATAGTATTTTACGAACGCGTAGGTTAATTGTTTTGCTGTCGTATTTCCTTTAAAGGGTAGGAAATACCTATATTTGGTGAGTCTGTCGACGATTACCTATATTCCGTCGTACTGGATTTCGGTAATGGGGTTTTTGGATAGGGGTAAGCCGGTAATGAAATCCCAAGTTATAATGTTCTATGTTTTGTTTGGAATTTCTGTAAGTTGCAGTAGTCCGTATAGTTTGTAGCAAGTTGTTTTGGCTTTGTTGCAAACGTTGCAGTTTTCGATTATTTGTTTGATTGTTTTTTTAAGTTTTGGAAAGTCGTATTTTTCTTAAAGTTGCTTAGTTATCTTAAAAATCCTTTAATGTTTATATAGCGGGTTTTCGTAAAATTTTTTAATAAACTGTTTTTGTCGTTCCCGTAGGACATAAACTTTCCCGTGGTACAGTAGTTAATTTTTAGGTCGTTCTTTTAATTGTTTAATTTCTTTCTGCTTATCGGAATTATAAGAACTTTTAAATTAAGCCAGAAATTCGGAGGTAGGTTTTTTCAGTATCTTACATAATTATAAGGTACTTTCCTTTATAGGTTATAGCATTTATATACGTCGTTTAGGAACTTTAATGTTATAATTTCCTTTTCGGCTTAGGATATCTGCTTAAATGTTTTTTTTACTTTTGATATGGTGGATTTTAAAATTGAACTTAGATAGGAAAATTATCCAATTTTTGTGTCGTTTATTAAGATTTTAAGTCGTTATGAAACGAGTAAAATTTTTGTGGTTAAAGTAAATGTTAAAAGGTTTCTTAATTCCATTAAGGTACGGTTTTTATTTCTTGAATGCTATAATGATTGCTAATAATTTTTTGTCGTAGATAGGGTACCGCAACTTTGCATTTTTTAGGGCTTTGGAGTAGTAAGTTATTAGATGTTATTTTCCGTCGTTTTCCTGTTGTTTTAGGATTATTTTTAAAGTTTTATCCGATGCGTTAGTTTTTAATCGTTTTTTTTTGTTGTGGTTAGGTAGTTTTATGATGGGGGCGCTGGTAATCTGGTCCTTAAGTGTTTGCATTGCTTTTTTAGCTTCCCTTGGGAATTCGAATTTCTTTCCAGTGTATTTTTTGGTGGTAAGGTCCGTTAGGGGTTTGGCGATTTTTCCGAAGTCTTTGATTAAGCTGCGTACGTAGCCCGTGAATTTTAGAAATTGACGGACGTCGGTGACGGTCGCTTTATCGGGAATCGGCCAATTCTTGACTGCTTTTATTTTAGAGTTTTGGACCTGAATCTGTTTTGGGGTAATGGTAAAGCCTAGAAAGTTTAGCTTTTGGGTGTGCCATACGCTTTTCTCGGCGTTGACTAATAGGTTCGTTTTTTCGAATGTTTCCAGCATTTGGGCGATATGCTTTTTATGTTTTTCTAAGGTCTTAGAGTAAATAAGGATGTCGTCCAAGTAGACGAACACAAACCTGTCGAGGAACTTGTATTTATAAAGTCCATGGATTGTTTTAAAAGCGGTTTTCTACTTTTCGTCTTTGGCTATCCGGACCAAGTAGTAGCTATCGGGTAGGTTCAACGCCGTAAACCATTTGGCCTTATTGATGTTTTCCTTTATAATACCCATAAAGGTAAGGGGGTATCTGTTCTTGATAGTAATGTTATTTAACTGTCGATAGTTGTGGATTTTTCGATATATAGGGTTTCCGTCTTTGTCGATTCGAATTTTGTTATCTTTTATCTTAGGTACCATTATAACTGGATATCCTGCGGGAGATTTAGATTTTTGAATATACCCGCGTTTAAGGTTTTTCTGTAAACTTTTCCATAAGGCCTTCGCTTTTTCCGGGTTCATATAGTAAATCTGATGGAGTTTTGGATGGTGTTTTTTTTTGATAGGAATCCTGTAATCCCATTGATTGTGGTCGGGTAACTTTTTTCGTACTCGTTCTTTAAATAGTCTTTTGAACCTTTGGTACTCCGGAAGTACTTTAGCAGTTGGGTTTATTGCTTTGGTTTCTCGGATCAGATAGCAGATTTCTCGGAATTCTTCCTTTAAAGAAATTGTAAGATGGTCCCAAAAAAGTTTCTGGGTTTTCCAGTCGATATAAGGGTTGTTGGAACGGAGCTACGGTATTTTAAGGATAACATCGTATCTTGAAATGTCGGCTACGTCCAGCCTGATTCTTTTTAAATGTCTTTAAATTTTTATTAGGAATTTTTTTATTTTTTTAAGGATTCGTTTATTCTTATACTTAGATAAGCTTCCGTTAACTGTAAGTAATTTATATAACTTTAGCTTGTATTTTTAGGGAATCCGGTACCTTTTAACTATCGATGGTAAAATAAAGTTTCCTTTTATTCCTAAATCGATTATAATTTTAAACGTTTTATTCTTATATTAGAAAGGAATTTTAATTTAACTGCGTTATCCAGTTTTTGCTTCGTATAAGGTTTTATAAGTTAGGGCTTTTCGATGCCTTAATTTCGAAGGCCTGCGTAATTTTTTAACTTATGGGTTTTGTTCGCCAAAAGGCGTTTCCATTTTCGGGCCTTTTTGATTACATATTTGGAACATTTATCGTTTATGCAAGTAAACCATTTTTTTTTGCCAATTTGGCAAATTGATTTCGAAATTTTCACTTCCGATATTTAAAAAGGTCTTGGTTTTGAGGGTAAGATTTTTAAGGGGTCGGCTTTTATATCCAAGATTTCGTGCATTATGCATAATGTAAGGGCGTAACATAAGTATTTTTAGGTAATAGCTTTTCGGCTTTAAGCTAACTTGGGGTAAAGGTAGCAAGATTAGGGGTATTCCGGCCATTTGGAAGTTTCGATGTATCTGTATTTATCGTCGGGTTCGGTAAATATTTCCTTTTCTTATCCGGGCTAATAGTTATTATCTTCTTTAGCGTAAAAGTAGGTTAAATAGTTATCGTCGTAACATGCAGAAAAATGGAATAAATCGTAATTATGGACGGGTTTTGGATTTGGCGTATCCGGGCGAGTTAATTCCTTAACTTCGGGGGCTTTACTGGCTTTTAATAATATTAAATCGTATATTACCGTATTAAGGCATAACTGGCCATATTTATTATGTATTCTGCATTGCTGCTTATCTAAATAACAAGTATATCTTAGCCTTATAGCTATCTTGGAAGTTTTTTATCCGGAATGATATTTGCAGGCTTTAATCGTTCGATTTTAATAAGTCGGGCAACGTTCATACTTTAAGTCGCCATTGTGTTTATAATGCGTCGTAATAATAGTAAATTCTCGCTAAAAGGAAATGGAACTAACTTCCCTTTCTTTTTCGCTTTCGTTATTTAATTCTTATTTAGTTATTTTAATTTTCTTTTAAGGTTAAGGAATCCCTTTTTTCCTAAAATCCCTTTTTATTAAGAAACGATATTCGCTTTTGTAATAACCCTTTTTGTTATAATTAAAATATTTAACATTTAACTTGTTTTTTTTGGGCTTTTTTAAAGCAGTATTAACTTTTTTCTAGGATTTGCCTTTAGTTTTATCCTTCTGGGATTTGCTGCTTAAGCTTTGGTTGTTTTTTCTTTTGTCGGATTTCTTCTTTTCCAAATACCTTTTAAAGGTACGTCGATCGGCGATGATGGTTTTGTTAATATAACCCTGGAAAGGGCCTATCTTGGGTACTTTATACATTTTATCCTTAACTTGTAATTTCAGGCCGTTATAAAAAGGATAAAACAATACGTTTTCCGGAAGATTAAAGATTAATACGAAGCGATTAAACTTAGTTGCATATTTAACTGCTAACTTGGTTTACTGGAAAAGATGTAATTGTTCGACCGTATGCTGTTTTTTATCGGAATCTCTAAATAAGGCTTGCATTTTTTTTTCGAAATATTCGTAGTTGCCGAAAACGTAATTAGTTAGGTCGGAAAACTAGTTAAGGTAGTTTACCAGGTAATCGTTTATAATGGGTTCAAACTATAAAAGAACTTTTCCAGCGAGCAGTTAAAAGATAGCCATTACCTTTTGGTAATTTTCCGTTAAAGAATTTTCGTAAAACTTAAGGTGAAGTTTAGCCTGGATTAGGAATTTTTCTACGTTTATGGTTTTATTATAGGGCTTTAGAAGGGTTAATTTATAACCTTTGATTTCCGGCATTCCATAATAACTAGGAAGGGAAATTATGCCTTTACGGGTTTGGTTTGTACTAAATAAGGGAAGCGTCGAAATCATTTTTTTTGTTCGTAACTGTCGGGCAAGTTTAACATTTTCTTGTCGTAATGCATAAAGTTCCGTTGCCAAGATATCCAGTTTTTCGTCGACGGTAAGCTTTTCCTTTTTGTTTTTTTATTCCTTTAGCTATCTTTTTCCTTTTTCCTTAACCTCTGGATCTTAAACTTTAATAGTTTCCTTTACGGGACGGGACTGTTGCCGGGGCTAAGAGGAAAAAGGTTTTTCTTGAAATTAGGTGGAGGGGGGTGTTATGTTGTCGATTAAGGAAAAAATTTCTTTAATAGGTAATAAATCGTTTAATTTAGTTACTGATCCCTTATTAACTAGTAACGGTAATCGAATATGCTGTCTGTCGTTTAAACGTCGTCCTGTAATATCGCTTTTACTGCGTTTAAAAAAGCTTATGCCTAATTGGGCCTTAAATTATTCGTCGGTTATTAATTAAGGAGTTATTAAAATGTAACGAACCTGTTATATATCTACCTAAAGGTATAAGTAATATCCGAAATGGGGTTTTGATTTGCAGGTAATAATAATACGAAAAATAATTCCGGAATTTTGTTTGTTAAAAAGGTTTGCGAACTTTTCCCTTAATCGGAAAACGGTACCTTTAACTAAAGGTTTAAATTGATAGCTAGAAAGCGAAATTAAGTAAGTATTATTTATATAAAAGTTTAGTCCATTATATATCCTTTTATTTTATAGTAAGTATGTCGTAGATTTATGTGATTTAAGTGATCTACCCAGATTATTTAGATCCATTAGATTAATGTTAAAAGCCAAGCTATTCCAGGTCCGAGGTTTAGCCGTATCCGCGCTAACCTCCAAGAACTTGGTTTCTTTCAGACAAGAACCCCTGTTCTTGTAACACTTAAAAACAAGGTTCGAAAAAGATGGATTTAACGTTTTAAATTCTTAGCCGGATACCTTATATTTTTCGTATCGAAAAAAAGGGGAAAATTTCGATTAATAATGGATTATCGACAATTTAACGATATTACCGTTAAAAATAGAACGCCGTTATTATTAATCATTAAAATAAAAGATCGCCTGCAAAAAGTAAAATAATTTACAACTATCGATTTTCGCAATAGTTATAACCTAATTCGGATTAAGAAAGGATACGAATAAAAAATAACTTTTAAAACGAAATATAATTTATATCAATACCTAATTACTTTTATAAAATTAATTAACGTACCAACAACCTTTTAACGAATAATAAATCATATACTAAGAAAATACCTGGATATTTTTGTTATTTGCTACCTCGACGACATTCTTATCTATTCGGAAACGGAAGGAAAATACGAAGAAAATATCTATTAAATCTTACAAACGTTACAAAACGTTAAACTTTTAGTTAATACCGAAAAAAACTACTTTTACTAACAAAAAATCGAATTCCTAATCTATATTATTACGCTAGGATAAATTCGTATAAACCTTAAAAAGCTATTAATAATTAAGGATTAGGCATAACTTATTAACGTTAAAAGAATAAAACCATTTTTTAAATTCGCCAATTATTACCGACAATTTATACGTAATTTTAGCAAAATAACTATGCTATTAACGGAGCTTATTAAAAAAAATAAATTATTTAAATGGATTTCAAATAAGGAAATAGCTTTTTAGCAAATTAAAAACGCCTTTATTAATAAACTAGTACCAATTATGTACGACTTAAAGCGATTAATTAAGTTAAAAATCGATACTTCGGATTATGCCTTAAAAGCTATAGTTAAATATCGAAACCATCAAGGAAAACTTTACCTAATTACGTTTTATTCCTATAAGTTACATAAAGCCGAATTAAATTACCCTATTTACGATAAGGAATTCCTAATTATCGTTAACGCCTTTAAAGAATTTAAACATTATCTTAAGGGCAATATGTACAAAATTAAGGTATATACGAAATTACAAGAACATTATACACTTTTTTACAATACGAAAACTTATTGGAAAACAATTACGTTACGTAAAAAGCTTTTTTAAATTCGATTACGTTATTATTTATCGAAAAGGATTAAAAAAATAACAAAGTAAACGTACTTAATAAATAACTTAATTAAAAAAAACTTAAAGTTAAGGTACAGCAAATAAATTTCTATATTATACCCGAAAAATACCTAAAATAATAACGAATTGCTATAATACGACCGATATTAGTTAATATATATTAACGCATCCAATAATATAATGCTAATTAATCAATAAAGCATTAAATAAAAGAAAATATAGGTACCTGAAAATTTATAAAAAGATTTAATACGGGATATATACGAACATTTTATATATAAATACTTAGGGATTTACAAAACCCTAAAACGTTTATAATGGACATATTATTTTCCTAAAATAAAAACTACGGTACAAAAGGTAATAAGGCAATGTAATATTTACGTTAAAGTAAAGGTACGACGATATAAACCTTACGGAAAATTGCAACCTTTACTAGTCGCTAAGCAATTATGGAATTCGATTATATTCGACTTTATTACCAAGCTTTTTTTATCAGAAAATCCAGTTATAGGAATATATTACGATAGCATTTTCGTAATCGTTAATCGATTTACGAAATTTTTTTTTTCTTACCTTATAATAAGAATACCGATATAAAATAATTTGCAGATATTTTTCTTATATATATTTAGGTATTTACGGACTTTTAACGGAAATTATTTCGGATAAAGGTATTACCTTTATTTCGAAATTTTGTTAAAGATTAATGGTTTATCTTGGATGAAATTATAAATTATTTAACGCATATAAACCTTAAACAAATAAATAGACAAAAAAAATTAATTAAATATTAAAAACGTATTTACGATATTATATTAATTACGAATAAAATAATTAGGCCGAAAAATTACCAGTTATATAGTTAGCTTATAATATTAATTATTACGAAAATATTAAAATAGCGTTAGTAACTGCTAATTGTGGTTTTATACTTAAAATTTACCGAAATTTACATAAAAATAGATTAATTAACGTAAAGGTAAGTTTTACTTTGAAATAGTTAAAATAACTGTACGTAAAAATAAAATTAAAGCATAATTTCGTACGTAACCAGATAAGCAAATATTATAACTAAAAAAAATTAAAAGGATTAACTTTTTCAAAAAGGAAAATGGTTTACTTAATTACCAAAAATATTTAAATTAAAAAGTTAAATAAAAACTTAATTTTAAATATATCGGCTTATATAAGATCGTTAAGAAAGTTTCAGAAAATAACTATAAATTGAAGCTACCGCCGAAAATCAAGCTTTATCTAATTTTTTATATTCCTTTATTGGAGTTAACAGCCGATACGATCAAAATTAATACAGGTTAAGATAAGGATAAAAAAAATATAAAGGATGCATTAATTTACGAGGTAGGAAAAATCCTGGATTTACGTAAAAAAAAAAAGAATTTACCTAGTACTTAATCAAATAGAAAAATTACCCAAATTCCGAAAATATTTAAAAACCTACGAAAAATTTTTATTAATAACGCCGGAAGCGCCAGAATTAAAAATACTTCAGTTTAAGTTATTAAAAGGAGGCCAGTTAGCGGGTAAGGAAGTTTATGTAAACGTAATCTCGGTTTCCAGTTATTGTTGCTTTTGTTTTAAACGTTCGAACTTTTTTATTACTTCCGTACCTTAAATATTTCGACGTAGTATTTCAACCCCGCGACGACGTAAGACTTTGCGCAGTTTTTAAAGGCGATCGATTTTATTGGCGGCAGAACGAAAGGTTTTTCGCCTTTGTTTTTGTTTCCCGTTTTAATCGTTCCTTTTCGTTTAAAAGCCGTTAGTATCTAAAAACGGAAGGGCTAAATAAATCGCAAAAATTACCTTGTTTAACGCAATAAAAGTATTTCCCAAAATTAAAATGCGTTTTGCAAATTTTTGATTTGGATTTGTAACGGGAATAAAAAACGTTAAAAAATATATTAAAACCAAAAAAATTAATTCGTTTTGATAAAATTAAAGCGTTATTACGTTTGCGAAATTTTTGTTTTTCGATACGACTTAATATAGCGGTTAAATAATAAAAAATAATATGAAAGAAAAAAAATTATTTATTAAACGAATGCGATAAATAAATAAATCTTTAAGGGTAAAGATTTTGGAACAGGAAAAATCGTATTATGGTTAAAGGCCTTAATTCGATGGATAAACGGTCGAAGGTTATAAGAAATATTTCCGATACGGGTTATGAATTATGTCATTAATTTTAAGGTTTTAAAGTATTTAGCGTTTTAAGATTTTTAAGTTAATAAATGCCGGTTTAAAAGGCTTAACGGGTTTAAAAGTTTAAGCCGTTTAAGTACTTTAAGTTAAGATTGATATATATATATTTATTATTTCCCATAATTTAAATAGTACCAGTTTGCAATTATAACTTGGTAACCCAGATTTACATCTGTTATTACTAGACGTAATTATCCTTTTATTGGTCAAATTCTTACGATACCACTGCCAACATAAACCGTACGACTAGGTTTAATAGTTAGTTAAGCCCATAGCCGTTACATAAATACGAAAGGCCGTTATAGCGAAATCAGCTGAACCTCTTCTTCGTTCAGAACGTCGCCGTGCTTTCGACTAGCAACAGTATCGAAAAGTTAAGCTCTTTGTTATAGCGTTGAAAAGAAACCGTTTAATAACCTACCTCGAACTTTTTATAAGAGTTTTAACTCTGTTTTTGGTATATATGTCATATAGTCTGCTTTTCGCCGCTTCGGCTTTAACCGCCGTATTGCTCGCTGTAAGCCCCCTATCAGCGATGACGTCCGAGATTTCCGTTTTGAATAGTGTAAAGGCTCTGGGCTTAACCAACTATTAAACCTAAGTCGTAGGGTTTATGTTAGCAGTAATATCCTAAAATTCTAAGCAATAAAGCGATAATCACGTCTAGTAATAACTGTCAGCTAGCAGGAAGTGCGCTGACACCGCATATACGGAAAGGCTCCCGTTAATCGGAACATATAGATTCCGTAAGTAAACTCCATAAAAAGAGAAGTGCGCGTTTTAGAACGCCTGCAGCTAATCATCCAATACAACATAACTGATGTCCTTTATATCTGACAATTAAGAATCTTATTCGCTTATTCGCGCTATTATCAATTGATTTAACTGCTATTAAGACGATATAAGTTATGCATTAATGACAATTACCTATATACCCCATTATTCATAATAACGACCGTATCGTTAACCTCCCCCGTTAATTACAAGGGACCTAAGGACTGGGATTGCTTTAAAGGCGAATTTTAATCCAAGGCGTACTCGCTTAGTACTAAGCGGTATACCGACCTTGCTTAGGACAATATATAGCCTGCCGAACCTACGAAGCCTAATATTACCTTTTATCCGAAAAAATGACTTCGTTAAGTAACGACATAAACAGCTAGTTCCTTTTCCGATAAAACTATACAAACCGAAGAAAGTGATTACACGGGGTTACTTAATGAATACGTTTAAAATAACGACAAAAGGCAAATAAGCTTACACCCAGAACTTCGCAACGTATACCTAGGAAAATCGGAAGTACGAAAATTTCTGTAAAAAGATTAATGACCTTACGAAATAGGTCTTAAAGTCCGTATCTCCAAAGATCAAAAAACGACTTTCTTCCTAGGAAAGAACTTAAAGGAATGGTACGCCATTTTAGCCGAATCCGGCAAAGGTATAAAATAATAGACTTATAAATAATATCTAACAAAAGTATCGCGAAAGGCTAAAGTAAGCCTCGAAGTCAGCGAAAAAACTAGATAAGTAAATCGTAAAGTAGTAGAAATTAATGGCCCAGAAACAGCGTTATAACGTTCTAAAAACGACAACTGCAACTATATAGGTTAACAACCTACATACAGCTTTAACTTTAATTATAGAAACCTAGATAATTACTTTCCAGATAGCAAAGAAAGCCGAGATCTCTAACGGTACGATCAGTTACTAAAAAGTAGTTACCAGCCTTATAGATTATTAAACGTTAACCTATTCCTTATTTATATTACGAAATATTAAGGCAGCGTTTTCTAATTTCTAAAGAATTTTAGTAAGTCCCTTTATTCAGGGTGATCCTGATTAGGAAAATACCAAGGATATTAACCTTTTACCGCAAAGAAAGGCCTTGAGGCGTAGGCCGGAACGTGGCGATCGTAAAGGTTTTTAAACGGACCGAAATAGAAATAAACAAAAGCGACAGGAATCGGATACGCAAAGCATTCGTTATAAGGCTTGCTTAAACGCTTACTATACCTTATCCCAATACTTTTATGCATTCTCTAGCAAAACTTTGAAAGGTTTTCGCTTTAGCGATAAGGTAAATATATACATTTAAAGTTGTATTACTTCCGATTAACCTCAAAAAAAAATTAAACGTTCATCAAAATTATAAAGAAACTAATGACCTAAAAATTTAAAAAACTTTTACAAGGAATTAAGCGAATTTTAGCGTACTTTTAATTTTTAATTAACGCAATAGAATAACCGCCGCATTTTACTTTTTAAGAAATTTATTAATTTTAAATTTAAGGTTTACAATTTAAATTTTTAAATTTATTAACAGGTTTTTAAATTTTAAGCTAACTGTATAAGATAACAGAGTATACGTAGATAACAGTTTTGTACCGATTAAGGGGTACAGAAAGGTTAATATAATACTTCGAAACCTTAACGGTACGAAAGCGTTGCGTCTGTACGACGTAGCACATTGTAAAAGCCTCGCATGCAATTTAATGCCTTTCCAACTACTCCGGAAAAAGGGGTATTAATAAAATAAAATAAAAACCAACAATTCTATGCGAAATAAGTACAACTTAATAGTTATTACGCTAATAAACAAGTTTAATCAGTTCATTATTAAAAATATTAACGCAACAGGTACTTATATAGCCCTGGCTGCTTATAAACGAAACGTTAACTTATATACAACAAGACCATTACGAATCGGCAACGGTACGATTTAGCACCTAAAATTAAAATATCCAAGGCCCGACGTAATCGCCCAGTTGCAGTCTCATACGAAAGGAATCTGCCTAAGAGGTCTTATAATAGTCGAATACCAAACATGTAACAAGGCGAAAGCTAAAAAGCTAATACACCGCGAGCCGAAAAAGGGAACCTTCCGATTAGGACAAAGAATCGCCATCGACTTTACAAACTTCGAAAAAAACCCTAAAGAATACAGATACTTAGGTTTTATCTGGGATATCTACCTTGAAAATCGAAAGCAAGATATATAAATTATAGCGTTTCGGCACCTCTGAAGAATTTTGAAAACTAGAACAAGGTTTTTCTATGAATATTCGAATGCGATAACGGGATCTTAAAAAAAATATCAACTTCGCAACATGCTTCAATCGCCTTCTTTCAGTGTCAAATTTAAGCATTTAATACCGCATACTTAGACCCAAAACGGGGGTGCAAAACGTCTAAAGGGTATAATTAAAAAGAAAGCAACTATAATGCGAAATAACGTTAAGTTCCTTTCGTTTTTAATCGTATATATATTTAAAGCTGCAATATATCTATCTATATAATCGTACTCTTAAATACGTACATCCTGAGCAAGGTTTATACAAAGTTTGCTATATTTATCTAGTATAAAAAAACGGCATTATAATGCTTAAGCGGAAGTCTTAACAAGCCCACCAACTAATGTATGGCTATATAGCTTACGTTTTAACAGCTGCCGCCATAAAAAAAGAACAAAAACTTTAAAAGCTAAATCTTGAAGCATAAATTAGCTACCTTGTCGGCTACCAATTTACGAATATCTACGAGATCTCGAATCTATTTATTAATAAGGTTATTGCTATTCGAAATGTACAGTTTAACGAAAAGGCCACCTTTTAAGTAATATTAAAAAACTTAAAAGACGACCTTTTGTAGGTTATAGAAAAGAAATTCTAAAAGCTATTCCAATAGGTAGAAATACTTAATCAAACTAATAGCTACCTAATATACATACAAAAGGAAAACAAGGACCTAAACGGAATAATTTAGTTACCGGCTAAACAGGAAAAAATAGCTTTAAAGAGGTACCAGCATAGAAAGCGTACAGATTAGGATGAATAAGCCTATTCGTAAGGGGTTAAATATGCTTATACGACTGCTATATTCGAACTATCTTTATCTCTTAATCCATTACTTCCGCTAGCGTTCACCTTAATAATTACTACAATTAATACGCCGACGGAAAAAATCGAAACAGCCTTAAATTCGCTTTATATTATTTAACCTAAAGTAACGGTAAACAACGAAGGTACATTACGGATAATAGGCGTAAACCTTCCGTATGTTTCCTACTAGAGAGGTATTATGCGAAACGAATAAAAGGTATAAAAAGCCGCATTTAATGTAAAGCGTTGAGCCCCTTTTGTTAGTACGTACGATAACCCGCTAGTAAGCTACGGAAATTTAAAAAAGTTAATTACCCGACATACGCGTTACCTTAATCGGAAAGGTTATAATATTGTAGCATACAAAAAGATATTTAAGTGTTAAACCGGGTACATAGGCGCAACGTACCGCCACCGCCGTAAAGCCATAAAAAGCTAAATATATACCCGTTAAGAAAATGTTTCGTAAAGCCGAAAAAGCTTATTGGTAAAGTTATAAAACAAAATGCAATCCTAGAAGGCCGTTAATTAGTTTTCTGCTAAAGGGAAATAGGTTTTAAGATATATATTGGTATCTCTTTACGAATTTAATAAATATAATTAGTTGCAAAAATGCAAAGTACGCTTCGTCGTACGAAATAATTAATAGCTTAAAAATGCTTATAGCTATATATACGTATTTATATTAGCTAAACGGTTGTTTCGAACCTTGATAGCTAACGCGGCTAGGTTTAACCTAAAACTTAAGCAGTATTACGCTATAAACGGTTTGGTTAACGGCAATCTACTTTACGAAATATATATAAAAACGCCCTTAAGATATACGTAATATAACAAATTTTCCTAATTAGGAAAATATTACATGGATAAAAGGAGTTACTATTGCTATGGCAAAGAACCTTTACTGAAATACTTACAAAATTAAAACTTCGTCCCCTTTTTTACGAACCATATTATTATATTTGTTGAAGGATATTTATCTTCTTCTTTATAACCGATACTATTACATTATACCGCAAGGAGAATTAGAACCTCGTCTCTCAATTAATTTAACAGATACGGGAACGGTATATTTTTATAAAGAGTAAGAACTTATAATGGTTTCTCGGTATTGAAAAAATTAAAATTAAAACTTTAAAAAGATTCTGGCTTATTCAATCTGATTTTATAAACAAGTTAATTAACCTAATTTTAGAAAACGGTTTAAGTAATTTCCTAGATACGTTAATAACGAACGTCGAACTATTGCCGAATCTTGATCTGGCTTATTCAGCTTCCGTTAATAGATACCAAAAAAAGATTGGTTTTATCTTGTACTTAACAGTTAATAAGCGACCTGATATAACCTTTGCGGGATTTCGATTCGCCCGATTTAACCTGAAACTTAATAACGTATATTACAAAGCGGCTAATCGAGTTATATTATACGTACTCGGGATCAAAGCGTTGAGGTTGCAGTTCATGGATAAAGTTTTGTTAGATATTTAAAAGGATACCTTTTTTAAAAATAATACGATTAATCGAAAAAGCATTTAAGCTTATGTTATAAAGTTATTTAAAGAATTAATAAATTAACGGGCGAATAAGCAAAATATAATAACAATTTTATAATAAAAACGAAGTCGTTATTTTTTACGCAGGTTGCAAAAAAAGTCTTATTTAGCTCCCGATTAATTAAAAAGCTAAAAGTCATCTTAAATGCTGGACTCTTAAATATGTAGTACAACAATTAATAAACGAAACATCTTATTAACGCCGACGTCATCTTATTGTAAACGAAATTGCGGTATATAGATATATATAACCATTAAATATAAAAAGTCGCAAGAAGGGACATAATTAAAATAGATTATATACCTACGAGCGATATACTGGCTGATGGGTTAATTAAGGCCCTAATACGCGAATCTTTTAAGTATTTGAAAAAGCAATTAAGATTAATGAATATTATAGAAGCCCTTGATCGGCAGAGGAACAACCTGCGAGTGATTTTAAAGGAGGAATTGGTTAATTAGGAAAATATAATCGCTGGAGGAAACGTAAAATAGAAAGCTGTAGCTTTAGGAAGTGAAGAAGTGTAATGATTAACGCCGTAACTGCGATAAGGCGCTAAAAGGGTGCGTTAGCTAGTAGGAGGTGCGTTAGCTAGTAGGAGGTGCGTTAGCTAGTAGGAGGTGCGTTAGCTAGTAGGAGGTGCGTTAGCACCGTATATACGGAAAGGCTCCCTTTGATAGAAACATGTAGGTTCCGTAATTAGATTTCATAAAAAGAAAAGTGCGCGTTCTAGAGCGCCTGCAGCTAGTTATCCAATATAACATAACTGATGTCCCCTATATCTAATACGTTTCGCGGGGCGTATAGCAGGACGTATCGGACCTCATTTTGCAATAACTCGAGACTTACGTAATTATATGATTAAAACAAACGTTTCCCGCAAAGAGAAGTATTTGTTATATAAAATAAACGAACTCTTTTGGCCGGCGGAAAGGTGGTGGCAAAAAATTGCTGCTAACAGCTGCTAAAGGTAATAGGTCGCATAGAGGTTAGTAAGAAGGAATATTTATATTGAAATGGTGCAGGGTGCCGGGCCACGTACATGGCTTGGCTGATCACTTAGTCATTCCCACAAGTGTATTTCTAGGAGCACTTTTTGTCAGCTAGCAGGGGTGCGCTAGCACCCATATCCGATAAGATTCCCTCTGATCGGAGCATATATGTTCCGTGGCTAGATTACTTCAAAGATCAGTACGCGTTACTAGAACGCACGCAACTAGCCAATTAATACAACATATTTGATGTCCCCTATATCTGACAATTAAGAGTGTTATTCGCTTAATTCGCGTTATTTACCAATTGATTAGCTGTTGCTGAGACGATATAGGCTGTATATCAGTAGCAATTATTTATATGTTTTATTAGCCATAATGGCGACCGTACCGTCGACGTCCGCAGTTATCTTTACGGGTCTTAAGGATTGGGATAAATTTAAGGACGAATTTAAGACCAGAGCTAAGGGATATAACCTGTAGGACTATATTGATCCTAATCAGAACGTTCCATGGCCTGTTAAACCTATAGCACCTGATATAATCTTTTATCCAAAAAAGCGAATTCGTTCTTAGACGCGAATTAATACCTTAACTATTATAACTTTATCTTTATCCTTATTCTGCGGGGAAATTATCGAAAAAGTCGATTATACGAGCTATCCGATAAATACTTTCGAGATAATAATTCAAAGCAGATAAGCTTATAATTAGGATTTTGCGACTTATATTTATTTAAACCGGAAATACAAAACTTTCCGAAAGAATTGCAACGAATTTATGAAATAAGTTCTGGATAGCGTTTTTTTATGGATTAAGCAAACTTACTTAAGCCTCGATAACGACCTTAAGGGCTGGTACGTTAAATTATAACAATTAGAAAAAGTTTACGGCAGCCGATTGCTTATAAATACTAAACGTGAATACGAAAAACGATTAAAGTAGGCCCCGAAAGTTGCTAAGAGATTCGATAAATGGATAATAAAGTGGTAGAAGCTTATGTCTTAAGGCTAGCGTTACGGGGTTCCCGAAATAACTATGCTAGTTATTTGGACGAATTAGTTATGTGCAGCAGTAGCGCCGATTATGCCTAGTTAATCGAATTTATTTATGCTTTTTAAGCAGGATAATATCGAGAAAAGGACGATTAATTACTTGGAGGTTGGGGCCAGCTTTTTAAATTATGGGATTATAACGAATTTATAATAATTAGCAAAAAATGTTAAAATAACGTTCCCGACCTTTTATGGAGTTTTAGTAAACCCTTTTAATTAAGACGATCTTAATTAGGAAAAAACCAAGGATATTAACAATTACCTACGTGGTAGAACCTTTGGCAGAGGGCCGAAACGAGGCAGTCGTAAAAGTTTCTAAGCGAGCCGAAACAGTAGCAGCAATAAACGGAAGCGTTAAAAGTTAAACGTATAAGGGATTCGGTGCAAAGCGTACTTAAACCCTGGGCATACGTTACTTTAATGTTATTACGCGTTCCTTAACAAAGTTCCAGCAGAATTTAAGTTTAAATAAGAGAATTTCAGTACTAGTTTAGGACCGGATTGTTTCCGATTAGTCCTTAAAGGAAAAGATTAACCGTTTGTCGAAAACTATAAAGAAATTAATTATTTAAAAGATAGATTGATCCCTAGAACGCATAAAACGAGTACTGGCGTATTTCTTAATTTTTGATTAACGCAATGTGATAAACGTCGCGTTTTACCTCTTAAAAAATTCGGTTATTTTGGATTTAGGGTTTACCATATACATTTTTAACCTAATTAATAAGTTTTTGAATTATAGAACGACAATTTAAGGCGACGGTATGTACGTAGGGAATAGTTTCGTCCCGATTAAAGGATATGGAGAAGTAAATATATTGCTTTAAATTTTTAAAGGCCTTAAAGCGTTGCGTTTGTATGACGTAACTTATTGCAAGAACTTTGCATGTAACCTGGTATTTTTTCGGCAGTTCCGAAAAAGGGGTACTTTTAAGATAACCGGGAAATTAATAATTTTATTCGAGATAAGTATGATTAGGTGGTTGGTATGTTGATAGATAAGTTTGATCAGTTCGTTATTGAAGATATTAGCGTAACAGTTACTTATACAGCCTTTGTATCCTATAGACGAAACGTTAACTTATATACAGCGAGATCATTACGAATCGGTGACGGTACGATATGGCACTTAAAATTAGGATACCTAGGGCCCGACGTGATCGCCCAGTTACAGTTTTATACAAAGGGAGTCCGCCTAAAGGGTTTTATAATAGTCGAATGCTAAGCATGTGGCAAGGCGAAACCCAAAAAGCAAATATGCCACGAGCCGAGAGAAGGGGCTTTCCGATTAGGACAGCAAATCGCCATCGATTTCATAGATTTCGAAGAAGACCTTAAGGGATATAAATACGTTATGTTTGCGACCGACGGGTATTCAGGCTTTATCTGGGATATCTACCTTAAGAATCGAAACCAAGATATATTAATTATATCGTTCCGATATTTCCTAAAGGTTTTAAAGAACCAGAATAAAGTTTTCTTATAGGTCTTCGAATGCGATAATGAGATTTTGAAAAATTACCAGTTTCGAGATATGCTTTAATCGCCTTTTTTCAGTATCAGATTTAAGCCTTTAGTACCGTATATCTAGACCCAGAACGGGGGTGCAAAACGTTTAAAGGGTATAATTAAGGAAAAAGCAATTGCGATATAAGATGGCGTTAAGTTACTTTCGTTTCTGATCGTATATATTTTTAAAGCGGCAGTATATTTATATAACCGTACTTTTAAATACGCATTTTTTTGGCAAAGCTTATACGAAGTTTAATATATTTACTTACCGTATAAGGATGGCGTTGTAGTACTTGATCGGAAACTTTATTAAGTTTATTTGCAAGTATATAATTATATAACTTATGTTATAATAATTTCCGCTATAAAGAAAGAACAGAAATTCCAAATGTTAAACCTTAAGGTATAAATTGGGTTTTTCGTCGGTTACTGATTTACGAATATTTACGAAATTTGGAATTTATTAATTAATAAGGTTATTATTATTCGAAATATATTGTTTAACGAAAAGGTTACCTTTATAGGTAATATTAAAAATTTAAGAAACGATTTTTTGTACGTTATAGAAAAAAAGCTATAAAAGTTACTGCGATTGGTAAAATTATTTAATTAAGGTTTACGTTATTTAAATTTACAGATATAAGAAAAAGACGAAAACTTAAGCGGAATAATTTAGTTACCGGTTGGATAAAAAGGGTAGCTTTAAAGTGGTATAGGCGTACGAAACGTACGGAATGGGAAAGAATAAACCTGTTCGTATAAGATTGATTACCTTTATATGACCTTTATATTCGAACTATTTTTATCCTTTAGTTTATTACCTTTACTAGCGTTTATTTTGATAATTATTACGATTAATACGTTAACGGAAGTAATAAAGATAACTTTAAGTTTTTATCGTTTTGTTTAACCTAAAGTAACGGTAAAAAACGAAAATATTTTACGGGTTGTAAACGTAAGTTTCCCGTACGTTCCGCGTTAAAAGGATGGTTATCGGTACGATTATAAAGTATAAAAAGCCGCGTTTAACGTAATACGATTAGCTTATTTTGTTAGTACGATCGATAATCGGCCGGTAAGTTACAGAAATTTAGGGAAAATAATTACCCGAAATATGTATTATTTTAATCGGAATAGTTTCGATACGAAGATATATAAAATCCTTAGGTCGCGAAACCGGGTATACAGGCGCAATTTACCGCTATCGACGTAAGGCAATAAAAAGTTAAATACATACCCGTTAAGGGAATTATTTCGTAAAACCGAAAAGGTTTACTTATAAAGTTATAAAGAAATGCAATCCTGGGAAGTTATTAATTAGTTTTTTATTAAAAGGAAATAAATTTTAAAGTATATGTAAGTATATGTTTACAAGTTCGATAAATATGGCTGGTTATAAAAATGTAAGATACGTTCCGTCGTACGGGGCGATTAATAATTAAAGAACGTTTATAGCAATATATATATATTTACTTTAACTGGAAAGTTCCTTTAAAATTTAATCGTTATCGCGGTTAAATTCGACTTAAAACTTAAGTAATATAACGCGGTAAACGTTTTCGTTAACGCTAAACTACCTTATAAAGTATATATAAAAATACCTTTAAGATATTTGTATCGTAGTAAGATTTTCCTGATTAGGAAGGTATTATATGGATTAAAGGAATTACTTTTGTTTTGGTAAAAGGAATTTATTAGGACGTTTAAAAGTTTGGAACTTAACCCCGTTTTTTATAAACCTTATTATTTTATTCGTTAAAGAGTATTTATCTTTTTTTTATGGACGATATCGTTATAGCGTACCGCAAAAAAGATTAAGATTTCGTCGATTAGGTAATTTCGCAGATAAGGGAGCGATATACCTTTATAAGGGGCGAAAACTTATAATGGTTTTTAGGAATCGAAATAATTAAAGATAAAATTAAAAGAAAAATTTAACTTTCGTAATTAAATTTTATAAACAAGCTAGTTAACTTAATCCCAAAAAAAAGTTTGAATAACTTTTTAAATATGCTAATAACGAACGTCGAGCTATTGCCGAATCTTGATTTAACTTATTTAAGGTTTATTAACAAATATCAAAAAAAATTGGTTTTATTTTGTACGTAACAGTTAATACGCGACCCGATATAGCCTTTACGGTATCCCGACTTACCCGATTTAACCTGAACCCTAACGACGCGTATTACAAAGCTGCCGATCGGGTTATATTATACCTAATCGGGACCGAAATATTAACGCTGCAGTTCGGAAATAAGAATTCTTTAAATACTTAAAGCGACGATTCCTTTACGGATAACATTATCGACCGAAAAAGCTTTTAAACTTAGGTTATAAAGTTATTTAAAAAGGTAATAAAATGGCGGGCGAATAAGTAAAATATAATAATTACTTTAAAACAAAAGCGGAATTGTTATTTTTTGTACAGGTTATAAAAAAAACCTTATTTTAATTTTCGATTAATTAAAAAATTAGAAATTACCTTAGATGCTAAGCCGTTAAATATATAATACGATAATCGATAAATTATTCGGTTTATTAACGCCGACGTCGCCTTATTACAAACGAAGTTCCGGTACGTAAATATATATAATTACTAATTACGAAAAGTCGCAAAAAAAAGCATAATTAAAGTAAATTATATGCTTAAAGGCGAAATATTAGTTAATAAATTAATAAAGGCCTTGTTACGAAAACCTTTTATATATTTTGAAACGTAATTAGAATTAGTAAATATTACGAAAGCTTTTAATCGGCGGAGGAACAACTTGCGAGTAATTTTAAAGGAGGAATTAGTTAATTAAAAGGATTCGATCGCCGAAGGAAAGGTGGAATGGAATATTACGGCTTTAGGAAGTGATAAAATGTAACGGTTAACGCCGTAACTGCGTCGAGGCGTTAAGGGGGGTATGTTAGCTAATAGGGGTACGCTAGCACCCATATCCGATAAGATTCCCTTTGATCGGAGCATATATGTTCCGTGGCTAGATTACTTCAAAGATCAGTACGTGTTGCTAGAACGCACGCAACTAGCCAATTAATACAACACATCTGATGTCCCCTATATCTGACACTTTTCGCCGGGCGCAACCCTGGAGTCATGCTCATCACCTCGCACTCATGACTATTCTACAGTCTGGTTCAACACAGTCAATACAGTTTTGCGTTTGCCTTCATTACCGCTTCACTGGCTATTCAATTGAGACCTCGTCTTCAAAGATGCTCTGATCGGAACTGAGTGTCCCGTCCCAATTCAATATAGCGTCCGTAACAAGTCTTATTATAAGGTGCATACCTGTTAAGAACTTGTAGATATAGTTTGCAAAAAAGCATTTAATTAATTGGAATTGATTTAAAGTGGTGTGGTTAAGTAATTTCAGTATATTTTTACGAGGTGCCGAAAAATGAGCCGCTTGCTTGTATGCGCCGTTCGCTTATGTGGGACGTTATAAAATAGGTATTTATAAATCGTTGAATTTTTAATACTTTAATATTTGCTGATTGTAAATTCGTAGTTTATTTTATTTTACTTACGGTCTTTGTTAGCCAGTTGTGTGTAAAAACCTCCACCTACGAGTTTACGTGGGTGAAAATTCTAGCGTGGGTGGGTAGTTAGTACAAATTGGGTCTACTTAGTTTCCGGACGAATTTCTCCCCCACTTAGCCCCTAAATGCCACATCTCCCACCATCACCACCTATTTTGTATGAAGCATTTGGGCAGCATAACATAGCCGTATTTATTCCAATAGCTAATGAACCTAAAATTAAAAGGCGCGAAATATCTGAAACGAAACTTGCAGCTATTTGGGCCTTATATCTCGCCCGGCATAGGTATTTAGAGATCGTACGCCTTCAAAACGTCCCAAAATCAACGGTCCATGACATTATCAGCCGCTGCAAAAAATATGAAGCCGCCGGACGCCCTGTTACTGTCGAATCGAGATCTGTCAGATATAGGGGACATCAGTTGTATTGTATTGATTGGCTAGTTACGTGCACTCTAGCAACACGTACTGATCTTTGAAGTAATCTAGCCACGGAACATATATGCTCCGATCAGAGGGAATCTTATCGGATATGGGTGCTAGCGCACCCCTGCTAGCTAATACACCGCCTTAACGCCTCGACGCAGTTACGGTATTAACCGTTACACTTTATCACTTCCTAAAGCCGCAGCATTCCATTCCACCTCTTCTCCGGCGATTACATCCTTTTAATCAGCCAATTCTTCGTTTAAAATCTCCCTTAAAGCTTTTCTCCGTCGGTTTAAGGCTTTTATAATATCCATTAATTTTAACTGCTTTTTAAAATACCTAAAAGCTTTTTGTAACAGGGCTTTGGTTAATCTATCAGCTAATATATCGCCCGTAAACGTATAATCTACCTTAATTAGGTCCTTTTTTGTTATTTTTCGTAACCAGTAATTATATATATTTACGTAGCGTAGTTTCGTTTTTAATAGAGCGACGTCGGCGTTAACTAACCGTATTATTTATTAATTATCGTATTATATATATAACGGTTTTGAATTTGAACCAATTTCCCGTTTTTTAATTAGTCGAAAATTAAAGAAGGTTTTTTTAGCAACCTGCGTAAAGAATAACAATTCCGTTTCGCTTGTAAAAGTAATTATGATATTTTGCTTATTTGCCCGCTATCTTATTATTCCTCCGAATAACTTTATAACGTATACTTGGCAACTTTTTCGATCGATCGTATTATTTGCAAAAAAAGCGTCGCTTTAAATATTTAACGAATCCTCGCCGCCGAACTGCAACGTTAACGTTTTAGTACCGGTAAGGTATAATATAATTCGATTTACTTCTTTATAATATACGTTGTTAAAGTTTAGGTTAAATCGTACGAATTTATATACGGCAAATAATATATCGGATTACCTATTAATTATAATATATAAAATAAAACCGATTTTTTCGAGTACTTATTAATAAAGCGTAAATAAGTTAAGTTAAAATTCGGCAATAATTCGATTATTGTTATAAGTATCTTTAAGAAAATATTTAAACTTTTTTTAAGCATTAAGTTAACCAGCTTATTTATAAAATCGGATTAAAATAGCTAGATTTTTTTATTCGGTTTATTCTTAATTATTTCGATACTGAAGAACTATTACAAGTCTTATTCTTTATAAAGGTATACCGTTCCTGTACTTGTTATATCAACTAATCGACGAGGCCTTAATTTTTCTTTCGATATACCGTAATAATATCGTTTACGAAAAAGAAAAAAACCATTCCCTAACAAATAAAACAATAAAGTTCGTAAGAAATAAAGTTAGTCTTAAATCCTTTAAGGTATAAATAAAATCCTTTTGCTATAATAAAAGTAAACTTTTTAATCCATATAATACCTTTTAAAATAGGAATATTTTGCTATGGTTCGAATAACCTAGGGGTATTTTTATATATATTTCGTAAAGTAAATTTGCGTTAACGAAAACGTTTACAGCATCATACTGTTTAAGTTTTAGATCAAACCTAACCGTAATAATGATTAAGGTTCGAAACGACCTTCCAGCGAATGTAAATACGTATATATTACTGCAAACGTTTTTAAGCTCTTTATTACCTCGTACGACGAAACGGGCTTTATATTTCTATAACCAGCGATACTTGTTAAATTTATAAACATATAACTATATATACCTTAAAACTTATTTTCCTTTCGCAAAAGATTCATTAACAATTTCCCAAAATTGCATCTTTTTACAACTTTATAGGTAAACCTTTTCGGTTTTCCTAAATATCTTTCTTAAAAGGAATATATTTAGCTTTTTATAGCCTCGCGGCCGTAACGTTAAATCTCGCCTATATACCCGGCCCTATAATTTAAGCACCGTACGTACTGTTATTATATAATCCTTCCGATCAAAGTGGCATACGCTTCGAGTTTTATTTTCCTTAAGCTTCCGTAGCTTACCGGCCGGTTCTTACGCGTATTTCCAAAATAAACTATTCGTCTTGCATTAAATACGGCCTTTTATATTCTGTAATCAACTTTAGTAATACTTTTATAGTACGGAATATACTGGAAAATAACTTCGCCCTGTAAAATGCCTTCGTTTTTTACCGTTACTTTAAGTTAAACTAGTACTCATTTTTTCGGAGTTATCGGAAAGATACTAAGTTAAATACAAAATTTTCACAATAAGTTACGTCTTACAAACATAACGCTTTCGTACCGTTAAAGCTTCGAAATACTATATTAACCTTTCCGTACTCCTTAATCGGTACGAAGTTATTACCTGCATATATCCCGTTACCTTTTACGGTTAACTTGAAATTTAAAGACCTGTTAATAAAATTAAAAATATAACTTATGGACCTTAAATTCGAAGTTAATAAATTTCAAAAAGGTAAAATGCAACGTTTGGTTTATTACGTTAATCAAAGGTTAAGAAATACGTTAAGATTTACCTTATTTCCTCTAGGAATTCATTAACCCTTTAAATAATTAATAGCTTTATGAATTTTGATAAACGTTTAATTTCTTCCGTTAAAGTTTAATCGGAAATACTCCGATTTTTATCGTATACGATTACTTTATCGTTAAAGCGGAAACTTTTTAGAACTTTGCCAGAGAATATATAAAAGATTTATGATAAGATATAATAAACTCTTAAATCAGCTTTATAACGAATACTTTGCCTATTCGATTCTTGTCGCTTTCGTTTGCTTCCGTTTCGGTGCGTTTAAGAACTTTTACGACCGCTACGTTTTGACTTACGCCTTTAAGCCTTTCCTCACGGTAATGAATTGGGACGGGGAGACTCAGTTTCGATCAGAGCATCTTTGATAAGCTTATCACAATAGAATAGCCGAGTGTAACGGTAATGAAGGCAAACGAAAATACTGTATTTAGGTCGGTATTGAACCAGACTTTAGAATCTAACATAAGTGCGTAAGGTGAATACATGATGATGAACATGTTTCGGGGTTGCGCCCGGCGAAAAAAGCTCCTAGAAATACACATATAGAGCTGACTAACTGATTAACTAAGCCATGCCCCTTTAGCTCGGCACTCTGTACCATTTTAACCCTTCCTTCTCGAAATAAAATTGTTTTTAATCCATTTTAAGAAACAAATAAAAATATAACGTAACTAATTTTCAACGCTATAAACTATATATAAAACCCATTAATTAATTTAATTAACGCTTACGCGGCGTATCCTTTATTATCTTTAACTTAGGATTTCGTTTTCGACGTTTGGCCAAATCCTCTTTTTGTTTCGCTCTTTTCTGCTTTTTTTAAGCCATGTTTTCTGGTTTTTCTATACTAATCAAAGACTTGTACCTAACCCAGCCTGGCTATCCTTATAGGAAGTATAATTCAGGTTTTTGCCCGGCATCCTCGAATATATTTCCCACCTATTTTATACATCGTAATATATTAACCTTATACTATAGCCATTGCTCGCTAATTACCAACTTTCGGTCTGAGCTTATACTTTATCTCGAACAGTAATTTCGTAAGGATCAAATTAGGACGTATAGCTCTAAATGCCGATAGGCCAGTCTGAATTGATAAGGGAAAAGGCATTAATATCCGAAATAGTCGTACGGATAATTGGGAAAACTGATCAAAACGTGGCTTTAGTTAACATTCTTTACCATAAAATAGTCGGACAAATTTATTAAAGTTTGGCTTATTATTATCTTTTTCAGCTAATAGCAACGGGGCTTTTCCAGGCCATTTTCCCACCTTTTTTTTAGCGTCCTTATCTTTTAGTTTTAGGCCCAGGAATCCTTTGATCATATCGATAATGTCGTTTTTTATACGATATTCGCTAAATCCAATCCTATTGGTTATAATTTTAGTTGCTTATTTTGCAGGGTTACGGGTAATAATATAAAAGATATAAGTAATCCATAATCCGTAAATATAATGTTTGGTTTAGGTAAGCATTTTAACGATTACTATATAGGCAGGCGGATTATTAAGTCCTAATTTTTCTTACGCCTTTCGGTATAGCTAAAGTAGTAACTGGATACGATTTTCGGTAATATAAATGTCGAATACCAACATTAAACGCTTTAATCGAACGTGCAATATACTAATCCAGTGCCTTATTAAACCTTTATTTATCGGGACTTTGGTTTAGGCGACAGATTATACATATTTCGGGTTACCGGTATTAATCGCTTCCTGGATTTTACTAGAGATTAGTTTAGACTTGCCATGTAAAATTACTTATCCAGCTTTTAAAATAACGCAATAATTTTGGAAAGTACGTTTTGGGCGATTATTTGGATAAAAGCAGTAATATTTTCCGAACGGAAGTAAGTTTTATTTTGATTGCTTATAAAAGTTTGCTATAAATATTCAGTTATTTCGTTACTTTATTGTTTTATTAACCAATATAGTAACGGGTTAATGTTTCTTTATAAACGTTAATCGTTAATATTCCTTAGGTATATAGAAATAAGCCGATTAAAACGTATTTAAAGCGCAACTTTTTTACAGAATAAGAGGTAAAATTATTATTAGGCACCGTTTTAAAAATTGTACCATATTAACTTTTTCCCCTATAAATATATTAGCCGATTATGCAAGCTTTCCAAAATCAGAGGTATTTAACCTCTTGAAACTTTCGCCCTTACCTTACATAATACGCTTTTTAAACTACGACATAATAAGTAAAAATATATTAATTAATATAAATAAGTATGGTATTAAGTAATTTAAAAACAATAATAATAACTGCGGATAATATATAATATATATATATATCAATATATTAATAAAGGTATAAATATTTTATAAACGTTAAAATAAAACTGTTATATGGGTATAAAAATTCGCCAAAATCTTCTAGTAACTTATACGTTTAACAAATTAAATATATTTAGGGCTAAGATACCGAATTTTTGCAGATAAAACCTATACGCCGAAGAAATCCCACAAATTTCCATCCGAAGTTATATAAGAAGGTGCCGTCGTCGTCGCTTTTTTTAATCAAGTATATGCACTTACTTTCGCATTTACACTTTTCTTATAACTTTTCTGCAATACCATTACAAGTTTTTTCTCCAAACCTAATACATATACAAACATATATATAACTATTTATATTGCATTAATTAATATCATTATACGTTTTCTTCAATTATCAAATTTACGCAAACTTTAGGGTTTTCACGTAAATGCAAATCCAGGTAATTTTATCCATACTATAAGAAAATCGTCTATTAAGAAAAAATCCGGTCCAAATAATAAATTTTCAAATCCTTGTATTAAAAAGCCTGTCGATCCTAAGGTCAAATCAAATATTAATATACTAAACCAAATCTTTAATGATTGTCGTAACATTTTAGCGGTATCAAATTCGTCCATATGTTCCAAGTTATTAACCCGTCGTATCGATAAACTTTTAAGTAATATTCGGAATTCAAAACCTATATATAATCTTAATAACGTTTGCAAATTACAAAATCCAATATATCGTTAAGCATCTATTTTTGATTTTACCCTTACCTTTTAATACTAATTCCGTAATATAAGCCTTAATCAAAATAATTTGCTACTAAAAATACCGGTTATAAATAATTTACTATTCCCAAAACCTTAGCCGATACGATATATACTGCTCTTAATAAAAGTAACTGAAATACGTTTAAAGCCTAGTCCAATCGTTAATATTGTTAAACAAATAATCGGTGGTCGACGATCAGTATCGTCTATTCCTATTCCCATTAACATATCGATACCCCGCAATAGATGTGTCGCCAAGTTTTCATTAACGGCTTCGAAAATCCCAACATATCCGGCAAATTCTTAGGTTACTAATCGAATCCCTAGGTCATATAATAACATCGGAACGTCACGTTTTTGCCGTATTTATCTCGATATCAATTAAGACGTAGCTAAATTTTAAAATAAAAATAATATTATATATTACATTATTTTTAACTATATCGAAATAAAAGCTTGGTTTTTTCCGTGACATCGTTAATAAAATCCGTTAATTAATACAAATGCTCGGTTTATATTTATCAACGTTATCGGTAATCTAGCTACAGATCGGTACTTACAATAGCGAATCGTAAGTAAAAACTTCGAATCGGCCGCCAATACTTAATCCAATATAATCAAAAACCTCCAGTTAATAAAAAAAATTAATAACTTATCAAGTATACGTCAAAGCCTATCGGGCCAATTCTTTAAATTACTTTATAACTACCCTTGCCGAAAATCCCAAATACTGTACTAGTTTATTTATTTAAGCTTTTAATATACCTTAACTAATACCTTGCGAACTTTACAAAAAACGACATATAATATCGAAACATTTTAATAAATACGGAATATACCTATTCTTTAAGTATTAATCGATTTCTAGCTTTTTAACAGCGCTTATAATAACTATATCGGGTTTATCAAAAAACATAACTACACTTTTCAAAACGAACGGTTCAAAATATTTAAGGCCAACTTTTTCCGATCGCCACAAATCAAAACAAATATTCGTACAAAAATTTATCTTATCAAAATATTCGATAATAATTAGTTTCGAAACAAGGTAAAAAAAAATATTACTAATCCCCGATTCCGGGCAAGTACAGCCGGACGTACTAATTATAAGTAAAGCATAATAATTATCGCATAAGGTATCGGTAAGCAAAATAATAAATAAATTTAAAAAAACTTAAAAAAGCTTATAAGAACATAAAAAATTTTAAAGAAACTATTATATTTTAATTTTTCGTAATTAATTACGTTAATTTTTTCCGTCTTTTTAATCGTATCGTCTTTACCGAATTGCTATCGTTCATAACCGCATAATCTTTAAGTCGGCTACTTAATATTTATATTTTAATATTTAATTTATGATTTTTAAAGCTTTAAGCTGCGAAAGTTTAAATAATCCGACATTTATAATATCCAAAATATCAAATATTATGTCGTTACGCTAATTAATAAATAATTTCGTTTAATCCTTTTTTTATAAATTAATCGGTTCCTAATATCGTTTTTCACCTTTTACAAATTACTTTAATTTATTAATAAAAAAAGTATTTTATAACTTTATCCTCTTAATTTCTTTTAAATTGTAAATACCGCAACCAATAATATCATTAATTAACTACGGGTTAATTTAACAGTACTTTAACTTTATATATTTAAATATATCTATATATCTTAAAGTATTATATAACAACACCAAATCGTTTATTTACAAAAGTTTATCTTTTATTTTATTTTTATCCTTTTTATTTGCTATTTTAACTGCTTTACGGCGCTGTTTAGCGATTACTTTGGTAACCTTAGCTATATCTTCAGCGTTTTTTTTTAAACGCCGAATCTTTTACGTCATTAAATCTTCTTTCAGAATATTTAAATCCTAAATTATAATTTTCTATATCGGCAGGACTATTTTGGTCCATAAAAACGCTTTTTATCCGTACGATAATTCATAAAGGCTAAGGCCATAACTTTATATAATGGTACTGTCGGCGGAGACCATCTTGGGCAAAAGCTTAACCTATCTTTTACCAGTTCCATTCGTCGCTTTCATCAAAGCTTTAACGATCGGAACGTATTCTTTCTCGGCCAGGCCTTATCGCCAGGCTACATACGCGGTACCAACTTTCCTCTTAATCCCTAATACGTCGCAGGCTTTAATAACTTCACCCTTATTCCCTAAGCTTCCGTTAATCTTAATCTTAATCGGGATACCATATCGATAAAAAATGTACTTATCTAAAAGTTTCTTAATTGTTATTAAAGTAACTAATCGTAAAGCTTTAACTTCCAAATAATCGGACAATTCGCACTTATCTTCGACCGTAACTTTGCAATTATCGTTATTAAGCATAAACTAAACATCGATCATTAAAACTATAGCTATATTAATCGGCTGCGAAAATTTATAGCCTTTTTCGAAACGTCGATCGGTTACTTTTTAATATTTAATATATGCAAATATTGCCTTCCCGATATAGCTAAACATATTACGTTAATAATATAAAGTTCTTATATAACGATAAATTAAATTTCGCCCTTTATACTTATAATCCTTATAATATTATCGAATTACCGTAAATCGTTTTTGGTCGATATTAACTACTCGCTAGCTGCCGTACTTTTAATTTACCTTACGCTAAAAAATATCGTCGTAAATAAAGTAATTTAACGTTTCGGATTTAAAAACATTTCGTTTCCTTCTTTAAACATTATCGAACCGATTAAAAAAATCTTATATCGTTAAAAACCTAACGTAAATTTATAACTCCTTAAACTAGTTTCTAATAAAAGGTCCTTATCGCCGATCCGTATCAATAAATATAAAGGTTATACTAGTTGAAATAAAATTAAGCCGAATAATATTAAGTTGGATATTAATAAAGTTATCGACTTTTTTCTTCTATTAATCGTTTAACAAGTTAAAAGCTTCAAGTAACTTTCAAAATAAGTTATTTACCGTTATATCTTTTTTGCCGGGAATATATTTAATTTCGAAATCGAACATCTTTATCCAAATAACTTAACAAATAATTATAATACCAAGCAAAAAGCTGAAAAAGTTTTTAATTTAAGCTTTTAACACCTTAACGTTAAGCTTTAATACGAATTAAATTCTATAAATATAATTCCGGAATCTCCTTAAAATCTTAAAAACGGCTTAATATTCCAAATTTCCAATATCGTAATTTAACTTAGTGCCTTTCTAAATATTACTTTTAAAACACGCGGAATGCTTTAGTTCATTAATTAATTAACCGAAAATACTTCCAAAGCTTTTTTTGTTCGTATTTATCTTTATAATAATTTTCCCGCCATTAAGGTTATAATTCGAAATAATCAAATCGGGGAAATAATAATCGCTTTCTTAACGCGTTCCATTACGCGGTTCTAATCGAAGCCTTATATAAAAGGTTAATTTTTCCGGAATAAACGTATAAAAGGCTTTATCTTAGTAAAGAAGTACGTAATAAATATTCGATAATAAACGGTAATACCTAGAAAAGCTTTAACTTCTGAAACGTTTTTATATAGCTAAATCGCTAAAGTTTCTTTATTTTGGCTATATCTAATCGCCGCCTATTCGTTCTTCAGATAAATTCGATTATAACGGTTATTTCTTAATATTATTAAGACTTTTTTATACCGATCGTCGTATTAACAAGCTTGCAGTTAAAATGGACTTATTTATGTTAACGATATGCTTATAAACAAATCCCCGAATTCCCAAAAAAATCTTTTTATCGTTATATCTGGTTTTTAAACCTTTAACCGTAACGTTATCGACGAATAGTCCGGCTATATCGAGCATCAAATCGTCCAAAATCATTCTAATTACGCGGCAGAAATAAGCTACAAAGTTAATAAACACTTAAAGCATAATGGTATACCTTAAAAGTTCTAACGGTATTACGAAAGTAGTAAGATTTCTATTAGCTGAAACCAAAGTAATCTAAACGTAACCTGAAAAAAAGTTCACCAAAGTAATTAAGAAGTACATAGCAAAATCCGCGGAAAGTTCGTCGCAGTTATCCGGCATAAAAGCATTTCGCAAAATAACAGTATTTAATTTAATCGTAAAATTAATTAATCGAAAACCATTATCCTTTTTTTTAATTAAGAACCAAGTATTCCTATATACAGCATAAAACTATTCGAAAATACTTCGCTAAATACGTATTTGTAATACTTTAATCATCTTATCTTTAATAGTTGCTATCACTATTATACCTTTAATTTGCCATATCTTATAAAAGATCGTACGAATTTTATAATCTGGTATAACATTTAATTTAATTCTGCTATACTTTTTCCGTTTCCAAGCTAGGGCAACTTCTTTGTTAAAAAGCATTTTTTTGAAACGGCTTTTTTTACGCCGGTAAACTTATTTTCCAACTAATCGAGAACTTCGTCGGCGCGTTCTTTTATAAGTTGGGTTCTTCGGGGTATAGTAATAAATTTAAAAAACAAAGCAGCCAAAGATGTACCAGGCTCGTCGGGCTTTTTTTTTTATCCTGATTAATAGCTTGCTAAACTTTTTCGAGTTCCTTAACCTTTTAATTCGAGTTTTTAAAAGATATTATTCCATTAAAGGGTGCATCATCGACAGGGATTATTTTCTTTTACTTCGGTTTGTATATCGTATTAATTTAAACGCTCCGATTATTATTAATCTTTTGTTATATTTCGTTTTATAATATTTTATATAAAACATACATAAATCTTTCGTCGTTAAATTAGCCTAAGATCTTATTTCCGGGTTTTACCTTATTACTAATAACTTCCTATATAATTCTTACGTTTTAATTAGCGCAGATATTATTAACCGAAAACATATAAAGGCTTAAAATTTGCTTGTTTATTTTTTCGTTCGTAAGCTTTCTTTTGTTAATAAAACGGCTTACTGTTTTACCGGCTGCTTTTTTTTAGGCTTTTCGTTAATACGGATATTACGCGTAAGTTGTTTTATAAGGACCAAAAAGATAATGATTTTCGACGGGCCAAATTCCAGGGTTCCTTTTATTACGTCCGGGTTTATATTAAACGTTATCTTCGGTTTGGCCATAAAGTTAAGTCCTAGGATTAATAATTACGCAGCTTAATAGTTATTAACGACAAATAATAAAATAGTAATTAATCGGCCCATTAGCCCAACGGAAACCTCGATTATGCTTTCGAATAAAGTCGTTTTTTAAGAATTAAAGCCCAGGAATAATACGTAAGTTTATCGCATGGCTAATCTATGTTGCTTAATGTACGATGCGATTATAACGCTCGATTCGGCTTTAGTATCGATAATTCCATTAATTAGGTCCTCGTTACCTTTATAACTTACTTAAACTGCCAGTCTGAATAACGGGTTAATATATTTAGCTGGATTACATTACTTAATCGACAGAACTTTAGCTTTTTTCTGGCTTTTTACCTTATAACCGATATCTATAATATGGATCTTAACGGGTTTTTTTACTTCTGGAACTTTTAATCCTCGTATTTCGGTTTCGGGTATTTTGACCGTTTCCTTATTTTTGCAATTAAATACCTTTAAAGTCTTAACGGGCATAAAATTCTTAAAAGCTTTTCCGAAATTTGGGCAAACCTTAATTAATTCGAACCAAATAATTTCAAACTTTTTCTTAGAATTTTCCCGGATTTTCTTCTTCTAGAATTTAACTACATATTTATCGATTAAGCCTTTATAAGTAAAGGTATTATTCGTTTAAGTAATATCGTTTGTTTTAAGGGTACTGGAATTTATTTAAAGGGTATTATCTATCTAAAGGCCGACTTTTATATTATAAAACGAAGGTTTTTTATATATTAGTTCGTCGTCAAATATTTCGTATTCGGTTTTATTCCTTTTTACGTTTCTAGATTCGTTTTTTTTTTATCTTTAAAACGCTTGGCCATTATAACACTAATAAGTATAATCGGCTGATCAAAATCGTCGATTTCTAGGGCTTTAATTTCCTTTAGATGCCGGGTACCTTTGCTTTCGACAGGGTTACTCCATAGCTATTTACGCAACGGTACCTTTTTATAAAATGGCTTTCCGTTATCATCGACGAAATGGGTTCTGTTAATTTCGATTACCTTATTTAAATTAATATCGAGTTTTTATCGATTTGGCTTTAGTATCGTAATATGCTTTTAAGGTCCAGCTAGATTATTAATATCCGGGTTAAAGTTAGTTAATTAACTATTTACTTCCCGGAAAATGTCGTCCCGCCGATTAAAGTACCGCATCTTTTCCATAAATCGGGCAGGGAATGCTGGCGAACCATGGATTTATTTTAAAATTATCTTCCAAATTGGAATCTGCTGTTCGATCGCCCAGCTTTTAAGGACTTAAAGGAATTAAATTGTACCTAACGTTACTTTATTTTCCGTGGATCCAAAAAAGATGGTATATCCATCATCGGCGAGTAAGACCAATCCTATAATTTCCATGTTAATAAACAAACGGCACTTTTGCATAATATATCCTGGCTTTAAACAAAACCAACAAGTACCTTAATGAAAGTTGCCAAACTGTTCACCTTAACCTTATTAACCTTTGCTATAACCTCTTTAACCTTGGTATTTACCTCGTTTACGGTAAAGGCTTAATCGAATATATCTATCCGGCTAGAAACTAATTACATTGATAAACGGGTCAGCACTATAATTATATTCCCAAAATGCCTCTTATCTTAGCAGAACGTAATACTATAATATCCGGGCTGCCTTTCGATTATGCGTCTTTTCTTTAAAAGCTTTTAAGTTTTAAATCTATCGGGCCTGTACGATTTTTAAGTCCTACAGCGTATTTGTAATTTTTAATACTTAATAAATACGGTTAAATAATTTTTATCGTAGCTCAAAACTTCCTGGTCGTTATTACTTAAGTTATTAAATCCGATAAAACTGTTCCTTTTTTCTTAAATCAATATCGAAACGCATACCTTCTTGCTATCGCCTACGTCCTTTATATTTAAAAAGTCCTACCTTATTTAAGGCCCAGTTTTTAATCAATATCAAAGCATTGTCGTAACTAATTACGTATAAGGCTTCCAGGTTTATAAACAAATTATTAAAAATCCTCTTGAAATAATGAATGCATAACCCTTTTAATAAGCTTTTAATATACTCGTCTTTAATAATTATCTTACCTTTTTACTTAACTTTTTCCAGGATATCTCTTACTTTAACAGCATGCTCTAAACAGGACTTATAAATATAATTAAGGATACCGCATTAAGCTTACTTCGTCAAAGTCCTTAATCGATCCTTAACGGTCTAAATCTGCTTTAAATCCTACAGCTTAAAGGTTTTCAAGATACGCTTAAACGTTTCGTTCCACTAGGTTACGTTATCAAATACAGCTTTAACCCGGTTTTTTATAAAGAGACTATCGGTCCAATAAGGTAACTCGGCGATCATCTCAAATTCCTTAAGCTTTTACTTCGTAAATAATCGGTTAACTCCTTTAAGCCAATCAATAGCTTCAATTCCTAAAAAAAAAGGTCCGGAAAAACCGATAAATGCGGAAAGACTATAAAAAACGAAAACTTGTCCATAATATCAGTAGGGAAACCGTATTTAAATTAATTAATAAATCTAAAAAGTATAACATCCGGTATAGGTACTTCTAATCCTATGGATAATTTTAAGGGCTTTTAGGCTAATGTAATCTTTTGTTCTTACGGTATATTAATAACGATTCCAAGGTTTACTTAGGTAATCGTATCCTTGACTGGCTTTAAAGATCCAATCGGATTGCTAATACTTTAAGGTTTAATTTCGCTAGGCTTACTATCGAAAGGTTCTTTGTTAATCGGTACTAAGCGGTCGTATTTAAAGCAAGATTTTAACTTTTCGTAAGGTTAAAGTAGTTTAAAGCTAGCAATAATCCGTGTTGTAACTGGGCTTAAATAGCAATTTCAGAAAGCTTCGATAAGCCTTTGGAAAACCTGCTAAAACCAATCCTAAATTAATTAATACTATTAATCCTTAAATCATTTAGGTTCTAAAATATTGCTCCAAATGGAATATATCTAGGCATAAGGCATAAGGTAAATAACTATCCGCGATAATTATTTTAGGTATGTTTTCCCTTTTTTTCGGACCTAAAAAGCAGGCAACCTTCTTCTGTTACCATCCGTCCGAATAGCCTTATCTTGATTATCGTTATATCGTTGGTTATCTGATCGTACCTTTTCCAACTTATTAATTATTACCTCCATTACTAACTTAAGCGCTACAATACTTAAGCTTAATAAAAGAAATAAATCCCAAATAATACCGCCTAACGATAACCAGACAAGATATTACCCGATCAACGCCAGAAAGGTCCAAAATATATCTTATAACGTCTTTCTCTTAATTTCTATATCGTATTAAAAAATGCTATTCCTTTTTCGATACTTTTCTTTCGTATACAAAATAAATAACTCCACAGCACTATTTCTTTTTCTGTTCGTATTCGCTATCTTGTCCATATCGTTAATCTTATCGTCGCTGCATTTGTTTTAATCGGTCCAAATCCTAATAGCTACGTCGCCAATGACGTAATCTTAGTTTCTTCAGCCCTTATCAATTAAATCTTTCATTCTATCTTGCTACGTAATCTTCCTATTAATACGTATAATATCCTAAATTGCGTAATCGGTCCCGAATTTAGGTAATTAATTTATGCTTTAAAGCCAGTTATCTATGCGCGCTTATGCTCTTTCACCGTCGTCCGAATAAAGCTGTTCTCGTAATAAGGCCTTAGTTTAACAACTTCCTTTTATTAATCGTACAAGGGGTGACCTTATTATTATAATCACGGTCGCTAATTGCATGCCGCTTAAGTTATCGTATCCGTAGCTTAAATCGTAATCGAGTCGTAATGCATCTAATTAAAATCTCGTCCCTTCCGTTCCTCCGACTTATTAATCGCAGATCGAGGTCCGTCGGCAGCTAACAAAAGCCAGTATCCTTTCATTGGCAGCTACTTAAATTAGGACGGGGAAACTCAGTTCCGATTAAAGCATCTTTAATAAGCGTATCACAATAGAATAACCGAATATGGCGGTAATAAAGGCAAACGAAAATATTGTATTTGGGTCGGTATTAAACCAGACTTTAGAATCTAACAAAAGTGCGTAAGGTAAATAAACGATGATAAACATGTTTCGGAGTTGCGCTCGGCGAAAAGAGCTCCTAGAAATACACATGTGGAGCTGACTAACTGATCAGCCAAGCCATGTATTACGAACCGGAGGTTCTCCAAGATGAGAATGCTCCTTTCGGACTAGCGCGAACGAGCTCCGGGCAAACTACGGAGCTGGCCAAGACCTTGGTGATTTAATATAATCTAGTTGATTTAGGATAAATGAGGTAGATTACGGTAGATCACATAGATTAAAGGCACATTTACCAAAAGATAAAAGAAAATATAACGAACGGTTTTCTTATATAAATAGCACCTAGATAAATTCGTTTTTTAATTATCAATTTAAGTTTTTAATCAAAGGTAACGTTTTGCGATTAAGGGAAAAGTCCGTAAATTTTTTTAACGAACAAATTATTAAATTATTTTTCGCTTTATTGTTACCTGCAAATCAAGAACCTTTTTCGGATATTAATTACGTTTCCAGGTAGTTATGTAATAGGTTCGTTACATTTTGATAGCTCCTTAATTAATAACCGACGAATGGTTTAAGGCCTAGTTAAATATAAGCTTTCTTGAATCTAGTAAAAACGATATTATAAAACGGCATTCAAAAGATAAACGATATACCCGATCGCTTTTGCTAATAAGCGATTAATATTTAGATTAAAGCATTTTACCTTTTATTAAAGAAGTTCTTTCTTTAATCGACAATATGGCCCCTTTTATTACTCGGTTTTAAGGAGGACTTTTTTTTTTTTGCAATAATCCTTCCCGGCTTTTAAGGAAATTATTAAGGTTTAAGAAAACGAACCGGAAAAGGAAAGAAAGGAATCCGATAACTTAAAAAGTAAAGAAAAAAAACTTACGATTAACAACAAGCTGCGTACCTTAATAACTAAACTTTAGGCAGTAAAAAGGGAAAATACTAAATTCGTTCGATAATAAAAGTTTTCGACATTACCTTTATTTGGCGCAAATTAATTCCGCGAAAATATTGTTTTACCCCTTGCTTATTATAAAGTACCAAAGGTTAAAAGTTATAAGCTAACTCTTTCAAAACCTTACGACGGTACCATAAATATAAAAAGATTCTTGGTTTAAGCCAAACTTTACTTTAAGTTTTATAAAAAATCCTTAACGGAAAATTATTAAAAAGTAATAGTTATTTTTTAATTACTTGCTAAAAAAGCTTTTTTATGGTCCGACCTTATTATAAACGATTACTTTATAAATTACCGTAACCATTTTTCCGACTTAATTAATTATGTTTTCGGCAATTATAAACATTTTTTAAAAAAATACGAGCTTTATTTAAAAATTCCGATAAAGAATAGTATACGGTCGAACAGTTATACCTTTTCCAATAAACCAAGTTACAGCCGAATATGCGACTAAATTTAATCATTTTGCATTAATTTTTAATCTCCTAAAAAGCGCGTTATTTTATCCCTTTTATAACGGCTTAAAATTATAAGGTAAGAATAAGATATATAAAGTGCTCAAAATTAGCCCTTTCTAGGATTATATTAACAAAGCTATTATTACCGATCGACGTACCTTTAAAGAATAGTTGGAAAAAAAAAGATCCGACAAAAAAAAAAACGATCAAAGCTTTAATAACAAGTCCTAAAAAAGCAAAAATAAGGACAAAACCTAAAAAGAAGTAAATACCATTTTTAAAGAACCTAAAAAGGATAAATCGAATATTAAATGCTTTAACTATAATAAAAAAAGCTATTATAAAAACGAATGTCGTTCCTTAACTAAAAAAAACTCTAAAAAGAAAGGGATTCCTTAAAAAAAAGGCCCGAGCGGCCGAATAAAAAATAAACAATAAAAGAGAAAAAGAAAAAAAAGTTAATTCCACCTTTTTCCAGCAGGAATATACCATCGCGACGACTTACTATAAACCAAGCGGCGACCTAAAGTACGAACGTTACCCGATTTGCCAAAATTAAACAGCCAAAGCCTGCAAGTATTATCCCGGATAACCAGCTTCCAGGATAGCTATAAGGCTAAAATGCGAATGTTATTTAAATGTGCAGAAGTGCGAAATATATTACGAATATGGCCAGTTACGCCTAGAATTTAGCAATTACGGGTAGAAAACCTTTGAATTTAGCGAACCCTTAAAACGGGTAATATACTTTAAAACCGAAGTCCTTAAACAGGACTTTGTTAATAGGTACGGACTTTTTTATTTCTCGACCTGTAACGATAACGATTATCCAATTTATTTTCGAATAAAGGAAAATAACGATTATTGGCTCGGTTAGGACGAAAAAACCTTTATAAAGCTTAATAACGACAGTAAATGTATCGAAATTCCCCGATAACCCGAATACCTTCGATTTTGTTATTTTCACCCCGAATCGGATTAAAGCCGAAAAGCTATTGCTTAAGGTTACTTATGTTATACCCTTATACTATGCTTAATATATAAACTTCTGGATATAAACGTAAGCCTTGTAAAAATCTTAACTTCGAATCGGAAACCTTTTTAAACGTTAAAGATAAAAATTATTAAAGTAAAATGCCAAATTGGCCAACGAAAGTGGTATACTTATATAAACGACAAATATACCAAATACGCAATTAAGAAAGCCTGCAAATAAAGACGCTTTTTAGCGAACAGAATTACGAATTTAAAAAACGGCAAAAGCCCTCGAAATTAAGGCATCGAAAAGTTTTGCGAACTAAGATCTTATATAAGGTAAGAAAAAGATTACGAAGCCAAATCGAAATTTTTATTTAGTACCGAAGCCAAACTTTTAAAGCTATAATTAACTTTGGAGTAAAAAGTAACTTTATTTCGCCAGCGGTAACCGAAAAATATTACATTCCTTAAAGGTATAAGTTAAAATTTTACAAATTACGGATAATTAAAAAAAAATTTTTTTAGGCCGATAACGGACGAATTTTTAAAGCAATTAAAAAACTTTTAATATAAATCTAAAAGTATTAAAAATATTTTACCTTAGATATCGCCGACATTTTAGGTTATGATATTATTTTGGGAATGTTATAACTTAACTCTAATAATTTTTTAATTAACTGGAAAATTCGCCAGCTTTTTTAAGATTACGAATTAATTCATATTAAAAAAGGGTTTAAAAAAGTTTATTACATTATCCGAAAAGTTAAAGTATTAAATTTTGCTAGTACCATACCCTTAAAATATCAACGATTCGAACGATTTTTTAAAGATAAAAAAAACTACGAACTACTTTTATACGAATAATGGAATTATCGCATATTTATTAAAAAAAGATATTATCTTAAACTTTACAAAATTTACTACATAAATTTAAAAACAGTAAAAGCCTTATAAAAAAGCATTTAATTAAACCTAAAAAAAGGTTATGTTTAACTATCCGAATGCTTTATAAAATACCTTGTATTTATAATATTTAAAATTAAAAACGGCAAGCAAAAAATCGATTAAAATACAAATCCGGTTTATTGACGTATGGTCGATTATCGACAGTTAAACGATATTACTATTAAGAACGGATATCTTTTAACCTTAATAAATACCTTAAGGGAAAACATAAACAAAGATAAATAATTTACTGCTTTAAACTTTCGAAATAAGTATTACCGTATTAAAATAACAAAAGGAAAAAAATATAAAACTGCTTTTCGAACAATATACGGACATTACGAATATCGAATTATACCTTTAAAACTTATTAACGCCCTTGCCAATTTCTAACGCCTAATTATAACTATATTTAGGAAACTCCTAAATAAATATATTGTTGTTTACCTCGAAAATATCTTTATTTATTCCGAAACGTTAAAAAAACATAAAAAGCATATTTTCCAAGTTTTTAAAGCTTTAAATAAAGCAAATATCCGAATAAACCCCGCCAAAAGTATATAGCATACGCAAAAATTAAATTATTTAAGATTTACCCTTACCTTTAATCAAATTTAAATTCAGGATTTCAAATTAAAAGTAATCAAGAATTAACTTATACTTAATAAAGCAACCGTTACCGATATCCAGCAAATTTTAAGATTTACGGGTTATGTAAGAAACTTAATTAAAGGATATAAAAATATTATCAAACTTTTAACGAAACTTATTATTAAAAAATATGTTAAAAAGGAATTCGAACTTTTAAAGGAAACCAAAAAAAACTTTTTAATTACTTAAAAACGAAATTACTAAAGTACTAATAATAAAATTGCTTAACGCCGACAAAAAGAAACGCTTAAAAACACACGCCTTAAATTATACCCTAAACGGAGTTTTAAAGTTACAAAAAGATAATAAAAAATAATACTTAATTACCTATTATTCCAAAACCTTTCGGAACGTAAAATTCCAATACAAAATCTACGATAAAAAACTGCTAGTAATTATTAACGCTTTTAAAAAATAAAAACCTTTTATCAGTAAAACTAAAAAACTTTTCGATATTTATTCAAATTATAAAACCTTTACCCGGTTTATAACGACTTAAAAACTAAATAAATGTTACGAAACTTAAATAATTTTCTTATTAAAATACAATTTCCAAATTTATTATATCAAAAGGAAAAAAGATTTCCAAACAAATATCCTAAATCGTAAAAGAAATTACGACTTTAAGGTTCCGAAACGTCGAATGCAAATACTGTAACAGATTAAGGACGGTACCGTACGGTTATATAAAATATTAAAACAACTTATTCCAGAATTTTTAACGGAATTCCGAAATTCCTATAATAAGGAAAAGCAAAAAAAAAAAATGCAATAATTAAATAAACAACCTAAAAACCAGTTATTATACCATAACAAAATCTATATCCCTCGAAACCAACAAAAGCAATTCGTTAAAAAGTTTTACGAAAATCTATTATACGGATATTAAGGTATTTTCAAAATTACCAAACGATTATAAGAAAAATACGACTTTTTAGGACTTTAACGAACTGTTAAACAGGTAATTAAGGATTACAAAATCTGCAATAAGGCAAAAATAACCCGATATAAACCCTATGAACTATTACAACTCACAAATATTCCAGAAACGGTTTGGAATATTATTCTTTGGGATTTTATTACCGGTTTACCCCTATTAAAAAACCCCGTTATTAAAGTTTAATATAATAGAATATGGGTAATCGTTAATAGACTTACCAAATATAAGTACTTCCTACCTTTTAAAGGAAATATAACGGCAAAATAACTAACTTACGCTTTTATCCGATACTACTTCGACAAATATGGGATACCAAAAAGAATTATCTTAAATAAAAACAAGCTTTTTATATCAAAAATTGGTATTAACTTTTTTAAGTAAATAAGCGCCAAACTTAAATTTTCTATAGCATATTACCTATAGATAAATGGATAAATAACACGTTTAAATCAAATATTGGAATAATACTTAAAAAATTACATTAATTACCAGCAGGATAATTAAATTAAACTTTTTCCATTAGCTTAAGTAGCTTATAATATTTTTATTAACGAAAATATAGGTATTTTTCCTTATATAGCGGTATATAGTTACTAAGCAAAAACTTAACGGCCAGAACAATTACTAAACGAAATTCTAAAATTAACCGCGAAAATTCCTCGAGCAGAAACGGTAACAACTAAAATCCAAATAATATAAGTCCGCTTACAGAATAAATTACGATTTCTTTAACAAAAAATAACCCAGTATTACAAAAAAAAAATTAAGGAACTAATTCTGTCGAAAGGAAATAAAGTTTATTTGTTACGCTAAAAACAAAACGTAATTTCGAACATTTCTCAAATCAAAACAAAAAGACCTAATAACAAGCTCGATTTTAAAAAGCTTGGTCCGTTTAAAATCGATAAAGTTATTTCCAAAATTAACTACCGATTATTATTACCCAAAACCATAAAAATACATCCTATTTCCCATATCTTTTTGCTTAAACCAGTACCTAAAAACGCCCCGTTGGAAACCAGTTTAAAGTCGAAAGAAATAACGTTAAATACGAAATTAAACGAATACTAAACTTTAGAATAATTAAAAACAACGTCCAATATTTAATTAAATAAAAGGAATACCTATACGAAGAAAATACTTAGGAACCCCTTAAGCACTTAACGAACGCAAAGGATTTAGTTAAAACGTTTTACCGCCAAAATCCTAACCGACCGTCTTTAACGCGGCTAACGTCGTAAGGGATAACGGCCCAGTATTTAAATCTAGCCCTAAAGCGTTTTAATCGAAAGAAATAAACGCTTCTGCCATAACGTCCATTTCAGAAATAAACTGAACTTGCTTTGCTTTTATACGGTATTGTTCTTCTTCTAATTTTTCTTGTTTTTCCAGTTAATTTAATTTATATTTTTCCTTTAAAATCGCAATAACCTTTTTCTTTAATACGTTTTGTTAAAAACGTAAACGTTTTAATCGCCCAATAAACCTTTGCGATTTTTCTTTTTGCCGACGAAATATTTCCTCTTAACGCTGGCGTAATTTATCCAATTTTTTCTTAATTACTTCCTAATACGCTAAAAACCCATCTTCGACTTTACGCTGCTTTTGCTGCAACCGATTACGTTCTTCATCAATTTTCGACAAAAGATTCATAATTAATACGTTATACGATGGACGTTAACGACGAATACAGTTGTTATAATTCGGAATGCTAACATGTATAAAAACAATTAAAATTATTAAAGCAAACGTAATTCGAACAAGAAAATGCTTTAACGCTAAAATTCTTAATTAAATCAGCTCGATTATTTCGGGATTCCCGTTAATTAGGACGAAATTTCCCTTTTTACTTATTTGTTCGACTTATTATAATAAGTCCAGTTAGCTGAAAAAAAACAGCAAAAAACGGTTTCGAACAAAGGGACATTCACCTTTTTTATCTTTAGGACAAAGATTCCTGGAGAAAGGGAATAATGTTACGAACCGAAAGTTCTCCAAGATAAGAATGCTTTTTTCGGGCTAACGCGAACGAGCTCCGGGTAAACTACGGAACTGGCCAAAACCTTGGTAATCTAATGTAATCTAGTTAATCGAAAACAAATAGGGTAAATCACGGTAAATCACATAAATCAAAGGCACATTTACTAAAAGATAGGAGGATATATAACGAACGGTTTTCCTATGTAAATAGCATCCAGATAAATTCGTTATTTAGCTATCAATCTAAGTTTTCAATCAAAAGTAACGTTTTGCGATTAAGGAAAAAGTCCGCAAATCTCTTTAACGAACAGATTACTAAATCATTCTTCGCTTTATTGTTACCTGCAAATCAAGAACCCCTTTCGGATACTGATCACGCTTCCAAGTGGTTGTGTAACAGGCTCGTCACACCATGCCTCCTTGGCTCGGCACCCTGCACTATTTCAGTAAGATATTAGTATTTTTAGTATTTTTCTAAGTAGAATCGCTTTAATTAAAAAAACTCGCAGGAATCTTTTGGAAAGATGGAAATGTTACCTTGATATTTCGTAATGTAAATAAGGGATAGGTTAATGTTTAATAGTTCAGAAAGTTAGTAATTACTTTTTAATAGTTAATCGTACCGTTATCGATCTCGGCTTTTTTTTTACTCTCTGGAAGGTAATTATTTAGGTTTTTATAAAAAAAGCCAAAGTTATGTATAAACCGTTAATTTATATAGTCGTTATTTTCGTTTCTAAGACGTTATAACGTTATAGATGGGCTATTATATTTTATTACTTTATGATTTATTTATTTCGGTTTTTCGTTAACTTCGAAACTTTTTTTAACATTTTACGATGCTTTCGTTAGGTATTGTCTATAAGCCTGTTGTTATATACCTTGCCGGATTCGGTTAAAATGGCGTATTATTCTCTTAAGTCTTTTCCTGTGAAAAGATTCTTTTTTTTTTTGATTGCCGGAAATACCGATTTTAAGATTTATTTCGTAATGTCGTTAATTTTTTTCGAAGAGTTTTCGTATTTCCACTTTTCGTAGCTATACATCGTCAAGTTCTAGGTATAGGTTTATTTATCTTTTATCGTTATTTTAAACATATTTGTTAAGTAACCTGTATAATCGATTCTTTCTGCTTATATAGTTTTTCGATAAAGGAATTAGTTGTTTACGCCGTTATCTAACGAAGGCATTGTTTCGGATAAGAGGTTATATTAGGTTTCTCAAGTTCGATAAGTCATGCATTATATTAATTAATGCCGATATAACGTCAAATATTAAGCGCGTACACTTTAGATTAAAATTCGTCTTTAAAGCCATCTCAGTCCTTTCGATACTCGTAAATAACGGAGGACGTGGACGGTACGGTCGCCATTATGGATAATGGGGTATATAGGTAATGGTTATTAATGTATAGCCTATATCGTGTCCGCAGCAGCTAATTAATTCATAATAATGCTAATTAAGCGCATAAAATTGTTAATTGTTAAATATAAAGGATATCAGTTATGTTATATTAGATAATTATCTGCAAGCGCTTTAAAAAGCGCACTTCTTTTTTTAAGAAGTTTAGTTACGGAATATATATGTTCCGATCAGAGGGAGCCTTTCCGTATATGGGGTGCTGTCAGCTAGCAGGGGCGCGCTAGCACCCATATCCGATAAGATTCCCTTTGATCGGCGCATATATGTTCCGTGGCTAAACTACTTCAAAGATTAGGACGCGTTGTTAGAATGCACGCAACTAGCCGATTAATACAACACAACTAATGTCTCCTATATCTAACAATTAAAAGTTTTATTCGCTTAATTCGCGGTATTTATCAATTGGTCAGCTGTCGCTGAGAAGATATAAGCTACATATCAGTAGCAATTATCTATATACTTATTAATTATAATAGCGACCGTACCGACGACGTCCATAGTTATTTATATCGGTCTTCAGGACTGAAAAAAATTTAAAAACGAATTCAAAGCCAAAGCTAAAAAATATAACTTGAAGGACTATATTAATTCTAATTAAAACGTTCGATGGTTTGTTAAACATATAGCACCCGGTATTATTTCTTATTTAAGGAAATGAGTTTATTAAATAACGACACAAGCAATTAATGCTTTTTTCGAAGGAATTATACAAGCCGAAAAGGTTGATTTTGCGGGCCGTCTAACAAATACCTTCGAAATAACGACCGAAGACAGATAAGCTTATAATTAGGATTTTGCGACTTATACTTCTTTAAACAGAAAATATAAAACCTTCCGAAAGAACTTTAACCAACTTATAAAATAGGTTCTTGGTAGCGTTTCCCTATCGATTAAGCAAATTTATTTAAGCCTAGATGACGACTTTAAGAGTTGGTACGCTAAATGGCAATAGTTAGCAGAATTTTACAACAGCTGATTGCTTATAAATACCAAATGCAAGTACGAAAAACGATTAAAGTAGCTTTCGAAGGCCGTTAAAAAGTTTAACAAATGGTTAGTGAAGTAGTAGGAAATTATGGCTTAAGGTTAAGGTTACGGGATTGCCGAAATAATTATGCCAGTTATTTGGACGAATTAGTTATGTGCAGCAGTAGCGCCGATTATGCCTAGTTAATCGAATTTATTTATGCTTTTTAAGTAGGATGATATCGAGAAAAAAAGGATTAATTACCTCGAGGTCGGAATTAATCTATTAGATTATTAAATTATAACGAATTTATAATAATTAGCAAGAATCGTTAAAGCAGCGTTTTCGACTCTACATAAAGCATTAGTAAACCTTTTCGGTTAGGACGATTATAATTAAGAAAAAACCAAAGATATTAATAATCAGCTACGTGGTAAAACCTTTAGAAAAGGGCCGAAGCGAAGCAATCGTAAAGGATTCCAAGCGCGCCGAAATAACAGCAACTACAAGTGGAAACGTTAAAAGTTGGACGTATAAAGGATTCGGTGCAAAACGTACCTAAACCCCTGGTATACGTTACTTTAATATTATTACGCCTTTTTTAATAAAGCTTTAGCAAAGTTCAAGCTTAATAAAAAAGTTTAACATTAGTTTAAAAATAAATAGCGTCCGATTAGTTCTTAAAGAAAGAAATTAATCGACTGTCGCAGACTATAAAGAAGCTAATTACCTAGGAGATATATTAACTTTTAAAGGGAGTAAAACGAATACCGACGTGCTTCTTAATTTTTGATTAAGGTAATGCGATAAGCGTTGCGTTTTACCTTTTAAGAAATTCGGCCATTCTGGGCTTAAAATTTACAATATATATTTTAATTTGATCAGTAAGTTTTTAAGCTATAGGATAACAATCCAAGGCGACGATATGTATATAAGGAATAAGTTTGTCCCGATGAAAGGATATAAAGAAGTAAATATATTACTTTAAAACTTTATGGGCCTTATAGCGTTACGTTTGTATAACGTAGCTTACTGCAAGAACTTCGTCTGCAATCTGGTATTTTTCCCTTAGCTCCTAAAGGAAAGGTATTAGTAGGATAACCGGAAAACTAATAATTTCATTTAAGACAAGTATAATTAGGTAATTGCTACGTTGATAAACAAGTTTAATTAATCGTTATCGAAGATATTAAGGTAAAAGTTACTTATATAACCTTCGTATTTTATAAACGAAACGTTAACTTATATATAGCGAAGCTATTACGAATCGGTAACGGTACGATATAGCACCTAAGACTAGGGTACTTAGGGCCCGAAGTGATCTCTTAGTTGCAGTTTTATATAAGGGGAGTCCGCTTAAAAGGTTTTATAACAGTCGAATGCTAAGTATGTGGCAAGGCGAAAGCCAAAAGGCAAATACGCCGCGAGCTGAAAAAAGAAGTTTTTTGATTAGGATAGCGAATCGCCATCGACTTTATAAATTTCGAAGAAAACCTTGAAGGGTACAGAAATATTATGTTTGCGACCGATAGGTACTGAGGATATATTTGGGATATTTACGTAAAGAATCGAAAGCAAGATATATTAAATATAACGTTCCGATATTTCTTAGGGGTTTTAAAGAATTAGGATAGGGTTTCTTTATAAATTTTCGAATTCGATAACGAAATTTTGAAAAAGTATTCGTTTCGAAATATGTTTTAATGGCCTTTTTTTAGTATTAGACTTGAACCTTTAATATCGTATATCTAGGCTTAGAACGGGATTGCAAAACGTTTAAGGAGTATAATTAAGAAAAAAGTAAGTGCGATACGAAATAGCATTAAGTTACTTTCGTTTTTAATCGTATATATCTTTAAAGCGGTAGTATATTTGTATAACCGTACTTTTAAATCCGTATTTTTTTGGCAAAGCTTATTCAAGGTTTAGTATATTTACCTGGCGTATAGGAATAGCGTTGTAGCATTTAATCGGAAGTTTGAATAGGCCTACCTGCGAGTATATAGCTATATAGCTTATGCTATAATAGCTGCCGACATTAAAAAAGGACAGAAATTTTAAAAGCTGAACTTTAAAGTATAAATCGGGTTTTTCGTCGGTTACCGCTTTACGAATATCTACAAAATCTGGAACTTCCTGATTAATAAGGGTATCGCTATTTAAAATATACTGTTTAACGATAAGGTTATCTTTTTCAGTAATATTAGAAACTTAAAAAACTATTTTTGTACGTTATAAAAAAAGTTACAAAAGTTATTACGATACGTAAAATTGTTTAATTAAGGCCGAAGCTATTTAAATATATAAATATAAAGAAAAGACGAAAACTTAAACGAAATAATTTAGCCACCGGTTAAACAAGAAAGGTAATTTTAAAGTGATATAAACGTACGAAACGTACGAAATAAGAAAAAAAATAAGCTTGTTCTCATAAAACTGATTACTTTTAGACGACCGTTATATTCGAATTATTTCCGTTTTCTAGCTTATTACTTTTACCAGCGTTTACTTTAATAACTGTTACGATTAATGCGTTAAAGAAAGTAATAAAGGTAACTTAAAACTTTTATCGTTTTGTTTAACATAAAGTAATAGTAAAAGACGAAAGTACCTTCTGGATTATAAACGTAAGCTTTTCGTACGTTCCGCGTCGAAAGAATGGTTATCCGTACGATTACAAAATATAAAAAACCGCGTTTAATGTAAAATGATTACTTTATTTTATTACTACGATCGATAATTAACTAGGAAGTTGCGGAAATTTAAGAAAAATAATTACCCGAAATACGAATTACCTTAATCGGAAAAATTTCGATACGAAGATACATACAATCTCTAAATTGCGAAACCGGATATATAAGCGCGATTTACTATTACCGCCGCGAGGTTATAAAAAGCTAAATATATACCCGTTAAGGAAGTTATTTCGTAAGGCCGAAAAGGCTTACTTATAAAGTTATAAAAAAAATGTAATTTTGGAAAATCATAAGTTAGTTTGATATTAAAAGGAAATAGGTTTTAAGGTATATATAGGTATATATTTTCAAATTTAAGAAGGATAGTTAGTTGAAAAAAATTAAAATACGTTTCGTTCTACGGGGCGAGTAATAGCTTAAAAACGTTTATAATAATATATACGTATTTATTTTAACTAAGAAATCGTTTAAAACGTTGATCGTTATCGCGGCTAAATTCGATTTAAAACTTATGTAATATAACGCGGTGAACGTTTTCGTTAACGTTAACTTACCTTATAAAGCATATATAAAAATACCTTTAAAATACCCGGATCGTAATAAGATTTTCCTAATTAAAAAGGTATTATATAAATTAAGGAAATTATTTTTATTTTAGTAAAAGTGTTAAGGATTACTTGGATAATGATAGGGATAACAGAATCATAGTTAGATATCACAGCTGTTGACTTAAGGTTCTTTACGGGTTACGAGTAGCCCTGTATAGGATACGTATAACTGTGTGAAGGTGTAAAAGTCTGGATTTCGTATACTATCGAAGACTACGTAGGGACATGTGGGTATATATGTACGATGATCCGGCAGGTGTGCCCGGACTATTGTAACCCTTAATAAGTCCCTCCTTTATACCAAAAGAAAACCGTGTAGCGTACGGTGCCATGACCATGAATACGGCCAGATAGGCTAGGTTAGTTACATTCAGGTAAAAACTAACGCCATTATCTGGATCCTTATGAGTGTAAAACCAATCGTAAATTTTGAAGCCTCTGAATGTCCTTGCAAGCGTGCATTGTTCAAATCCTGTACGACAAGTTTAACGAAATATCTGAAAACCATAACCATTTTTGTAAGATATTTGCCGTCGGATTTACTCCGCTGAAAGAATGCTTTCGATTATGTTCAATCGGCGCTGGATAACGGTTAAATCGTTAGTAACTCCGGATAAAAGCTTTTTGTTAACCTTGATAGCTAAATCCACATTTTTTCGACATTTTGGACAGTTTTTTCGATTTAGTTATTAATTCTGTTTTTGATGGCCTTGTAAACAGTATCGGCATTAACAGGGGCGGCGTTACCAGCGTTATAAAAGCCTTTTTTTTCGAGCTTTTTGTTGATGGTATTAATGTTTTTCTGAAGTAAGAAAGTGACGGAATGCATAACGGAATCGTTACTAATAAGGGCGTTAATTTTTTTGGTATTAAAGGTAACTTAATACAAGTTAAAGTATCCCATTTCTGCGAGATAACCGCCAATATTACCGTTTACGTAACCTTTCGGGACGCAAAATCTGGTAGCTAAAATGGCCGCTTTGGCTGGTAATTTACTATCGTAAGCCTTTTTGAATTTTTATATGTTGTATGCTTATTTTACGCGATCTGTAACCGATTTTACGTAAAAGTATTTAACATAAATCTTGATGTTATCCTTGGCGACGAACTTGTTAATTTCCTTAATAACTTCAGCTATTAAGCAGGTATCGTAAGCGCATTCTTTGCAAATACGTATTAAGTAAGCTTTTATTCCGGTTTAGTCGTCGGATTCCTCGTTTTCTTCGTCGTTTACGTTTGTAACCTTTTGCTCGGTACTTTTAGTTAATTCACGTTTCGACTTTTTGGACGCTAAAAACGTCGTAATAAACGAAAAACGATTTTTGGCGCTTTGCTTTAGTTATTAGGTTAAGGATAGCTTTTTTCTTGCAAAAGTGGTTTTCCGCGTTAATATTGGCTTAATACTAGGAAATTCGGTATCGCTATTTATTAAAATATGCTCCTTTCCCTGGAAATCGGTAAAGCTATCCAGATTAAAGTTAATATCCTTATTGTTATTATTATCATAGCCGGTTTTGTTAACATTAAATCGATTAATAATCGTAAGTGACGATTTCTTTGCGAAATTAACTATAACTTTATTAAATTTAACGCAATTTTCGTTAAAGATAACAGCTTAATTAATTTATTTAACTTAAAGGTTCTTATCCAAATTTTTGGATAAATCGTCGAAGTTAACTTGGTTATTAAGCAAATTAACATATTTTTTTTAATTATTCCTTTACTAAAAGTAACCCTTTTTTCTGTCGAAAGTACCTAATTTGTAGTTGTTTTAAACGGATTAATAAAACGAAAAAGATTTTCGCCTTTCTTAACGATAATGTTATTCTGGATTCCGGCGAAAAAGCTTAATTTAATAATAACGACCATACCGGCCCATTCGATGGATTTGCTGTTATCTTAATTACTAAGCTTATTTTCGTCCTGTTTATCGTTATTATTAGCTGCTATAGATAAGTTATCTTCTATAAACATAGGTGCATTAAGGCGACCGGTTTATTCGTCCTCTTTATTATTGACGAACTGGGAATTAAAAACGGAATTAAAGGCGGTATTTCTGTCTGCCAAAACGGGATTATGGTTTACCTAATTGCTTTTAAGTAACAAGCTAAGCGGACTTTTTGTTAAAAGTAATTAAATTTTCGTACAAGGTTACGAACGATTACCGATTTGTATATAAATTATTGCGAATCGGCGGTAAGAAAAAAAGGAAAAAAAGAGTGTAATTTTTGGGGAAAAGTTGCCTTTTTATAATTAGAAAGTTTCTGATGTCGACGATGTGCAACTTCCTAATAACGTAAAATTTTCTAAAGAAAATGCGAACAGCTTTATGATATATACAAAATATAACGTAAAATTGGTTAAGGATAATGGGAAAATAAAAATGTTTAAATACGGAAAATACAAAAAAAAAATCGTTAGCAGGATTAAATAATAAATAAAACGGAATACCTAACGACTTTAATAAGATATGTAAAAAAGGTGTAACGAATATCAATAATTATCTTTTATTAGTTTCTCCTTTTTTTATGTCGATAATAAATGCGATTACGTATCTGTTATCGGTTACCTTAATACCGTTAAAGCGGACTAAATCCCTTTTTTAGATATTTATTTAACCAGTCGATTAAGTACTTTACTTTATATTCGGTAACGGCTTCTTTAGCCGTTATAAAAAGGTTCTTTTTAAAACGCTATTTGTTATCCTTTATCATATATCCTATCCATCTAACGAAATACTTAACGGATAGGTTCTTTTTATACTAACGAATTCGCCGGTCCACGATGCCGTTGATCTCCCATTCCTATACGTTACCCTTTACGGCTACTGGGCCGGGCTTAGCAGTTCCTTGTTTAAATAGATCTTTCCCTTATTTTGGCCTATACAACTCTATTACCGATACGACAAAGTGGATTTTCTAACTGGTAAGGAAGTTCAGCTTATATATTTAAACTTTTATTCGCTCGAAAATTTTAAACGAACCGGCCCGAATAAGCCACCATTTCCGCTTAAGTTACCTAGGTAAATAGTATCCCTGGTGCAGCTTAAAGTATACAGTTTCGCCCTTTTTAAATTCCGTTTAAGTATCTCGGTTATCGTACCTTTTTTTCGCGAACATATTAACGAGGTCGGCTAGTTGTACGGTTTTCTTAGCATAATTTTCTCGTACGATACCCATCGTGTTTTCTGAAATTACCGTTTCTTTTTTTTCGTTCAATATATTTAAAGTTAATTTAAGTTAAAATTCGAATATTAATTCGTTAAAGGATTGCCTTATTATAACTGCTAAGGAGTTATTTAGATAATATTGTAAAGCAGGTATTATTTCCGTTTATGGAACGTTAGGGTCCGTAGCTGTATAAAAACGTATAGCAATTTTAATGGTTTGGTTTTTCCTTTTGGATAATCCGTCTGTTTGCGGATGGTATGCCGTAAAGAAAAGTAATTTAATATCTAAAACGTTAAATATTTCGTTTTATAGGGCAAATATGAACTTTAAATCCTTATCGTTAATAATGGTAATAGGTAACCCCTAATTGCAGAACTATAGCATTTTTAGCGTTATTATTGCCGAATCCTTAGCCGTATACCGCGTACTGCCCGGTATTAATAATATTTTTTTGTTAACCTTGTACGAGATAATATATAGACTGTTTAACGTATTGTACCTTATTAACGTGTTAAAGGTATTTACGGATGCTATTTCCGGCGTATCCGTAATAAAGTTTATAGTTATCGTATGGTACGGCAACTTAACCGTTAGCAGGGGTAATAATTCCTTTAATAGCTTATTTCGATCTGTTTGGTTTTTTGGTAAACCGTATAGAAGTTGAGATACTTCGATATCTTAAAGTATTTTTTTGCGAAGTGGATGTTGCGTAAATCCTTTATTATGCGATTCCTGCCGAAATAGAGCTTTTTGTTATATATAAGCTTTAGAACGTCCTGAACGTAGATATGTAGGATGTATAGCTTTTTATGGCCGTCCAGCCCGACGTAGTAAAGGAGGTTATCTTGTGATTTAAATGACTGGTATTGTAATTTTTTGCGCTTATTAACTTCCATTTTCCGTAACATAACGTATAGATGTTTGTACTGGTAATCTGTTACGTATCTTTCGATAATGCGGGCCTTAAATTTGTTATTAAGAACGGGAGTAATTTAGAAAGTTTTATCTTTTTCCGTTAAGAAATATTAAATATTGGTATCGTTTTATATATCGTTTAATTCGTTAAATTCGTTTTGTTTAATTATTTTCTGATCCGAGACTATTATCGGCAAGCGTAATAACGCGTCTGGTATTACGTTAAGCTTTTTTAGCATATGGTATATTTTCAGTTGAAATTGCGATAAGAAATTGGCTGCATTAATTAACTTGGGGTTAGCTTTGTTAAGGTTTATGGTGGCTAAAGATATATGGGTAACGAATTTTTTTGTAAAAGCATAATCTGTAAAAACGTTAACCGGGAATCTGTTAAATTGAATAGGTTTTCGGAGTTTTTTGCATCCTTATATTAAGGCGGCTATTTTGTTTTTGTAAATCCGTATTTCTTTTCCACGTTGGAAGTTAGCTTAGATATAAAATCGATAAGCTTAACTTTAGTTTTATGTCTTTACCGGGGATGGCTTAACCGTTCCATTCGTTAACTAGTTAAAAAATTATGATGTTATAAGCCTTTTTGTAAACGTTTACTTTAAAAAAAAGAAGTTTGTTTTTTTAGTGGTAATACGTAACGTATTAAGTTCATAAATAGTATTAAAGCTATTCTTATACCCTTTTTTTTCGTCTGTCGGCATAAGTTCAATTTTGGAAATATATATTTGTTTCGTTTGTTTCGATATTTTGGTAAGTAAGGTTTCCGACTTTTTAAGTTTCGCCAGTAGCTCCGTTTTTCGTTGCTCGAAGGGTGCTGTTTTAACGTTATACTACGCGATTGTTTTGCGCAGCTAGCTTGCCATATTGAAGTTTCTAAAGCGTTAAGTATATTAAGAAACCCAAGTTTTTTAAACGCGTTTATGCGGTTATTAATCTTGGAAATTCTGTTTCTACTAACGTTATAACTTAATAAGCGGATTGCTGGAAAGCCGACGAAGGAATTTTTCGCGTTAATGTAGACCCGCGTTTTGTTAAATATGTCCAGTATAATACGTAAATCCTTTATATGTTTTTCGGCACCGGTACTAAAGACGATAATATCGTTAATGTATATACGTACGAAGCGTTTATATGCGAAAAATAGCTTATTTATATACCTTTAAGCAAAAGTAAGGGCGTTACGAAAGTTTATTAAAATTACGTGAAACTTTTTTAATTTTCGGCAATTAATAATTACTATATAGTTCCGGTATTTCATTCGTATTAATAGCTAAAAGTAAAAGTTGGATATATCGAATAAATTAAATTATATTTTGCCAGTTATATTATTTATAACGTTATTTTGGTCGGGCAAAGGATAAATATTAAGGACGGTTATTTTGTTAAGCGGTTTAAGGTCGGTTATTATATACCTTTTTTTATGTTTAATATTTAATCTTTTTTATACGACGAAAATTAGAATTATAACAGGGGTAAGTTCGTTTTAAAAGAATATTTTCCTTTTTCTATGTAGGTCGTCGTGTTTCTTATCGAGGATTTGGCGATCCCTAACGCCTATTGGTTCTATCTTAACCGGTTTAAGTTATTCCTGCCATCCGTCGACAAGGTCGATACGTATTTTATGTTTTTTGGGTATTAGTATTATGCCTTTATCCCGAAAGACGTCGTAGCTATCGATCAAACGGCGTATTTTGTCCCTGATTACCGGGTCGTTATTTGCAATAGCCGCGCCGTTTTTGGATTTAATAAACGGGACGTTCGTTAGCTTCGTTATGCCGTATAACGGGGTGTAAAAGTCGGCGTTTGGGCGTTCGTCCGTTTTTGCGTTTTTTATGCTTTTTGTGGCGGGAATATGGGTTTTTTCGCTTATATTAACTTATTTTTTCGAGGTTAAACCGGTTTTTTAACATTGCTTAATATCGTATCAGTTAAATAACTGGGTTTTTTCGTTACCTGTATAATTATATATAATATTAATTTTTTCGTTTTTTTTTTAATTATTAAATGTTAAGCTTTAAGGTTATAAAGGATAAATTTTTTAGGCTAAATTTATCGAAAGTAAGGTTTAACGCTTCCGGATGGTCCGCTGTTATATATACCGGTTAAGTTATCCGATTTTTCTTATCCGTTAACTTGGGCAAGTCGACGTAATTTACATTAATAAACGTTATAATTATCGTAAGGATAATTATTATATATATAGCTGTAACCTTTTTTCGTATTAGCTTTAAGGTTACCGTTTTAACGGTTTCTCCTTTTACCTTTATATTAAAAACTAATCGTAAGGTATAATTTCCTTTAACAAAATCGATTTTAACTTTATGCTGGAATAAAAATTCGGTACCTAGTAATATTGTTGGTCCAAAACCATCGATTTCGTTTACCTTAATTATAAAATGGCTCTTAATTTATATATCCCTAATTTAGCTTTTTATATAAAAGGCGAATTTTACTTAGGTATTAATAAAAGTTTACAAATTAACGCCTTTGACGTAAATAAGGTTATATTTGTAAAACTTCGGATTTTTGGCCCACATAATTACTTATTTTCGATCGACGAGAATGGACGAGCTTTTCGTATTTATATAAACGTTTATAAGTTACGCATTAATGTTAAGCTTAACGCTTACCTTTAAGTATAACGTTTTTCGCTATATATAATTTCTTAATGCCGGGTTCGGGTTAGTTTTAATTACTTATTCGTTATTTAGAACGAAATATATTATCCCATTAACGCTAGCAGCTTTTAAAGCGGGTTTCGAAAAATTTACCGTTCGTATAATTTTTAATATTTCTTGTTTTTTAAGTATATATCCTTTTTATGCATAGTCGGTAAAAAGGTTAACCGTATCGTACTACCTATCGTATCGTTGGTATAAATAATTCGGTTTTTTATCGGTATATTTAATAATTAACGTTTCGTTGGATTTTTCGGAATACACGAAATACGTATTATCGATAACGTTATCCTTAATATATACCCAACCTTTTTCATAATTAAGCTTTAATTTAGCTTCGTTTTTATTAAAATAATGGTAACCGTTAACCTATAAAATGTATTAATAATTTTCGGCGTTTTTTCGTATTCCTATACGGTTTTTTCGTTAACAAATACATAAGTTCCATCTTAACGTCGGATTTTTTTAACCGAACTTTCGGTATCGTCCAAAACGGCGTTAGTAACTTCCGCGATCCGGGTAACTCGAACGTTTTTTACGTTTGGGATGCTAACGAAAACGCGATTTCTCGCGTCGCTGTCCCTATCCTCGGCTGTCTCCGGAATAAATACAGGAATTCGAATTAAAGGAACGAAATCCGTATATTTCTTAATTACGCCATGGCGACTTTTAACGTTGGAAACGGCGGCTGTTACGGTTATTATTCGTTTAATAAGCCGTATTATCCAAACTGTTTATGTTATTATCTAAATCGCTTTATAAAGCAAAGGTTAATTTCGGTAAATCGTTTAATTTTACTTCTTTAACTTTGGCTTTGTTATCGACCTTATCCAGATATGCCGTAATGCTGTCCATTTTTTCTGGTCGAAAGCATAATACTTCAAAAACCGGATACAAGTTTTGGTACAGGCGAATAAATAACTAAAAGTTAGTTAAATTACCCCATAATTTAATATACCTAAACAACATTATAACGTAAGCTTTAACGGCTTCCTTTACTTATTATCTTTAAGGATATACCGGTTTTTGGTTAACTATTTCTAAGTTTTTTTTGGCTTAATCCCAAACTGCTTTAATATAACGTTTAAAAAGGTCGTTAACCTTAACCGAAAACGGCTTTTATTAAGTTCGGAAAACTATTGTTCCCACTAAGCCAATACGTCGCCACGAAATAAAATCTCAACTTTTCTAAAAATAACGGATTTTCGGTTAATTATATCGGCCCATTTCTTTATTCTTTTAACCTATAGGTATATATTACGATAGCATACCTGCTTTTGGTTATAAAAAATAACTGAATCGTTATGCTTAACTTTTTCGGCGTTTAGCCAGAATAATTCAGCGTTTATTACGCGAAGATAATATAACTTTATAATTCCCCTAATTAAAGTCTGGTCGTACGTAACGGACGTTACGTTTTAATTAACGCGAAACTTTTTTACTTTCTTAAATAAAAAGCTAACGTTCGTATTATACCGTCGTCCTTGTTCGAAGGTTCGGATAAGTTTAAAAGGCCGTTTTGATTTACGCCTTAGGCCGATAGCCCGAAATCTCCTGGCGGAAGGGCTAATATACCCTCCTGCTTAAGGGTTGCTTTAACCGGAATATTTTTTAAAGTTTGTAATTCCTAAGACTTTAGCTTATTTATCGATATAGGTATTAATTTTATTAAAGTTTCGGGAAAATTTGGCTGCCCCCGTTTTTCTGTTGGCGATGTAGGTGCTAGCTTTGCTAACGATATAAATGCTGACTTTGTCGGATTTTCTAAAACATTTAACTGCTTAGGTATTTTTCCTTTGAAAAAAAGTTATCGAGCCCGGCGTTTTTTCCGTAAAAAGATCTAAAATATATATAGGCAGTTTTAAACTACTGGTCGAATAATTTATCGGTTTCCTTTTAATAAATTAGAAAAGTTGTCGAATATAATACGTTAGCAATTATTACACCGTAAAGGTTATTAAGGGCGACGTTAAGATAAATTCGTCTTTTAAAGAACGCGATAATCTTTTAATACTTTCGTAAAAGGTGCCGGTTATCAGGATATTTAACGATAAAAGCGTATACTTCTCGTTTATTTTCGAACTTCTTTTTTACTGGTATAAGTATGCTTATTAAGTTTAACGTTAAATATTACCTTTATTTCGTATTTTTTTTTCATATGCTTCCCCTTAAATATATAAAAAGAATAAGATAATAAAGAAAATTAATTCTTAATTCGGGTAATAGGTACTACTTATTAAGAATTACTTAGATAATGATAAAAATAACAGAATATTAGTAAGATATTACAGTTGTTAACTTAAAGTTTTTTACGTATTATAAGTCGCCCTATGTAAGATACGTATAACTATATAAAGGTGTAAAAGGTTAGATTTCGTATACTATCAAAAACTACGTAGGGACATGTGGGTATTTATATACAATGATCCGGCAGGTGTGCTCGGACCATTGTAACCTTTAACAAAAAGGAATTTATTAGGACGTTTAAGAATTTAGGACTAAATTTCTTTTTTTATAAACTTTATTATTTTATACGTTAAAGGATACTTATTCTTTTCTTTATAGACGATATCGTTACGGCATACCGCAAAAAAAAAAAAAAAAAAAAAAAAAAAAAAAAAAAACTATGACCTCGTCGATCAGGTATTTTAGGAAATAAGGAAGCGATATACCTTTACAAGGGACGAAAATTTATAGTGGTTCCTAGGGATCGAAGTAATCAAAAATAAAGCAAAAAACTTTTTTTCTTTTTTAATTTAACTTTATAAACAAACTGGTTAACCGAATTCCGAAAAAAAGTTTCAATAACTCTCTAAATATATTAATAACAAATATCGAGCGTTTATCAATTCTTAATTTAATTTGTTCAAAATTTGTTAATAAATACCAAAAGAACTTAATTTTATTTTAAACGTAACAATTGATACGCGACTCGATATAACCTTTACGGTATCCCGACTTGCCCGATTTAACTTAAACCCTAACGACGCGTATTGTAACGTTGCCGATCCGGTTATATTATACCTAATCGGAATTAAAATATTAACGTTACAGTTCGGAAATAAAAATTCGTTAAATACTTAAAGCAACGTTTTTTTCGCAGATAATATAATCGATCGAAAAAATTGTTAAGCTTACGTTATAAAGTTATAAAAAAAGTAATAAAATAACGAACGAATAAATAAAACAAAATAATTACTTTTATAATAAAAACGGAATTATTTTTTATATAAATTACAAAAAAAGATTTATTTAATTTTCGATTCAGTAAAAAATTAAAAGTTACCTTAAATACTGGTCCGTTAAATATATAATACGGTAATCGACAGATTATTCGGTTTATTAACGCCGACGTCACCTTTTTACAAACGATATTACGGTACGTAAATATATATAATTATTAATTACGAAAAGTCGCAAAAAAGAATATAATTAAAATAAATTATATATTTACGGGCGATATATTAGTTAATAAATTAATAAAAGTTTTATTACGAAAACCTTTTAAATATTTTAAAACGCAGTTAAAATTAATAGATATTACGGAAGCTTTTAATCGGCGGAGGAACAACCTGCGAATAATTTTAAAAGAAAAATTGGCTGATTAAAAGGATTCGATCGCCGGAGGAAAGGTGGAATAAAATGCTGCGGCTTTAAGAAGTGATAAAGTGTGACGGTTAACGCCGTAACTGCGTCGAGGCGTTGAAGGGGTGTGTCAGCTAGCAGGGGTACGCTAGCATCCATATCCGATAAGATTCCCTTTGATCGGAGCATATATGTTTCGTGCCTAAACTACTTCAAAGATCAGTACGCGTTGTTAGAATGCACGCAACTAGCCAATTATACAACACAACTGATGTCCCCTATATCTGACAGGTGCTAGCGCACCCCCTGCTAGCTGACAGGAACCACTTAATAAAAATATCCTGCAAAACACCATAAAGCATAAGCGCGCCACTTAAACCTCAATCAAGCCCGGAGATATCCCTCCTGCCACTCTGAACAATTTGAGAGAATTAACGTCATCCCTTCGTTGGGCGAAGCTTTCCGCAGCCGGTAGCGCAGGGGTGCTTGCTTGTTCGTGCATACACTTTTATTAATCCCATTATTTCGGTTGATGAGGCCGCGTAGAACGGACTCCAGACCAACCGGCTTTAGGAGAGGGGGCGCCGGGCTGCGAGGCCCCGCAATGTTACGACGCAACGTTCATCAGACGGTATATTTTCTCTGCAGGTTTTTGTCTGCTATCATTGGGACCTAACGACTGGTCTTTGTTGTATATGAGGCAAGAAGTCCAATCCCATCGACAATCAGATGCAATCTGGCAACGCCATACCAATCCGACTTGTGAGTTTCGGACATTTTGGCTCTGGTGGTGTCTCGCTGCTACTAAGGCGATCTAATGATATATTGGTCATTATATATGAGGCAAAAAGTCTGACCACTCAACGTTCACAAAAGCAGACCCATCGACGTTCCTCAACTCCAAAAACGCCTCAACAATCAGATACAATCTCGCAAATCCATACAATACGGCAATGGGCATGATTGTCCAGAACTCCCATGGCAGTGGAAGAGTGGTCATCTCACGCGCCTCTTCCTGGCCCAGTTTCTCTGCCCTCGCCCTTTCGAAATCCGGAAGCTTCTTGCGATCTTTCACCCATAAGTACAACCAAGTCCATCGGCCAAGTCGCTTCCACGAGGCCATTGTCTCGAAGATCCAGAACAATGCGGTGACGACGAATAGCATCAAACTTGATGTTCGCCACAAGAGCCTTTCAGCAGGTGACGGGAACGAGAAGTTCCAGCCGAGTACGTGCAGGCCTGTGAACAGTGGTGTAGCGAAGCAGACGCAATATTCCTGGATACCGTACGGATTCATTGGGAACCTGTCGTTAGGAATGCGCTGGATGGGCCGTTCTCTCGGGATAACAGGCATCTTCATGAATGGCTGCACATTCATGGGCCCAACCGGGACCGTTCTCATCAACAAAATCTAATGGTGTCGTTCGCCAAGGCTCGTTCCCCGTTATGTCTATCATGCTCGATCGTGAAACGATTCGAGTAGGCGTGCGAACATCAGATGGGTTATGGAGCCAGGCGAAAGCTGTCATCAGGGAATAGACGACAATCGCCAACTTTTTAAGCTCTAAGACGGTAATGGCAAGAGATTGCGCCACACGGCCGATGCATTGTAAAACCAAATAGCCGATCTGAAGGGCCGTGATGGCTTTGGTCAGTCGGTCTTGCTTCGACTTGTCCCATATGTCATCGGTTATGATATCGTGAAAGTCGATGTGTTTATGAGCTACAGCCAGTGGAGCCGTTTGGCATTGAGTTGGGAACGAGTCGCTATCCTTAGCCTCCAGGACATATCCGCCTGTGTCTGCGAAGAAAGCCATTCTCATCGTCCATTGTGTACATCCAGAGCTATGGAATGCTTCTACCGAATCTCTTGCTCTGCTCTATTGCCCGGCTCCGTACGTCAAGACGATCTCGGGACCAAGGATTGCGAGGAGCATCCACACAGCCCGCCGGCGGAAAACAACGTATGCTGTCTCCTTGGGGGCAGGGACATTGAGACAGAGAAGAGTATAGGTGCATATTAATATCGTCACCAAGCACGCCCAGATGATGCCCCATGTTCCGCGATGGGTTAGCTGATTCACCCATCCTGTTACTCGGCCTTCTGGGGACGCTATGAGGACATCCACTGATATGGCGTCCTCTGATTCGGCTGGTTGATCCGGAATCGTGTGGAGCGTGAGTACGAGGCTACCCACGACAAGAAGAGAAATACGGTGATGATTTGTCTTCTAGGTGCCATGATGGTGAGGCCTAGATGCTAGGCTAACATGAAGAATTGAAACTAGGTGGCAAGGCATATTGTCACATCTAAACGCGACAAGCGGGACGTCAAGCTTAATACGTCGGTCTTGCGGGGCATTGTGTGCTATGGCCACTACTATCAGGGATCCGACAACCCGTGTAAATGCGCATGCTCTAACAAGAAGCTGGATTCAACTCTCAGTAGTGTTGTTTGGAGAGCGAGACCTGCTTGGTCCGAATCTTGCAGGTTTTGAAACATTGTTGGTTGTTGGTGATTTTGCGCGAATATGATTGGAGGCAATCGTAACAATAGGCCGCACCTCGCAGGCTTGATCGACCCAATTTAACTTGGCAGCTGAACGTCCCGTGGGACGTTTCATCCAGCGCATATTTCGTTCGATCAGAGGAAGTACGGCGTAAGGGGAAAGCTTTCTCCAAAAGCCCATGATACTACGATGGACCGTCATGAGTAGGGGCCCTGGTGCCTCGCGATCTTGGACAGGGTCGGTGATTACCGCGCATTTCCTTCGTCAGCCGAGCGCACTATTACAGCCACGGCCCACCTCCGCTAAAACATAATTGTTAACCCGATGCCATTTCTAACAATTGTTCCTACCAGCTTGCGATCTTCAAGATGAGTGGCACCAGGTTACTGCAGTCGGTGGTATACGCCATCATCGCATCAACAGGATTCTATGCCCTCTTTCTGGGAGTGCTGACGACACCCTTCTTCCAAAACCAAGTGATCTACTTGAACAGCGTGGCGTTGACCTGGTTTCAAGACGTCACAGTCCCTGAGCAATGGGGCTTTCTGCATAACCAGGTGACGCCCTTCACGCTCCGAACATCTGACGGGGAGACTCTGCATGCATGGCACATTCTGCCGTTAGGTCTTTATCAGGAGCATGAGGAGGAGCTACTCGCCGAGCCCGCCAGGTTGGCGGAGGATATCCGGGAAACACTGGGCTTCAAGCTCCTTCGAGACGACCCAGGCTCATTGCTGGTTCTCTACCTCCATGGGGCAGCTGGCACGCTCGGCTCCGGATATCGACCGCCAAGTTATCGCGCAATGTCGGCTGGCGATCCAAAAAGGATTCACACTGTGGCCATCGACTACCGAGGATTCGGGTCCAGCAGCGGCTCGCCTTCAGAAGAAGGCCTGCTGATCGACGCCATCACGCTCGCCGAGTGGGCCATGAAAGAAGCTGCCATCCCGCCGTCGCGCATTGTGCTGTTTTCTCAATCGATCGGTACGGCTGTCAGCGTCGCGCTAGCCCACCACATGGCCGTCAGGCCCGAACCAGTATTGTTCTCTGGCATGGTTCTCGTCGCTCCCTTTGCTGACGTCGAGCTCCTAACCGCTACGTACCGAGTGGCCGGTGTCATTCCGATCCTTGACCCAATTGCCCGCTTTCCGCGGCTGCTGGCCTACCTGAATAGCTTCATTCTCAGCAAGTGGCCCAGCAAAGACAAACTGGCTGATTTCGTCCGCTGGTGCGAGGGGCTTCCCGGCGAGGGGCCGAAATACCACGTTAGCATCATACACGCGGAGGACGACTACGATATCCCGTGGACGCATAGCGAGCAGGTCTTCTGGCACGCGGTCAATGCTTCGACGTCCGGTGGAATTACCTTCGGTGAGCTGGAGAAGAAGAAAGCTGCTTGGAGGTCAATGCGTGGTGCTGGCGGTTGGGTTATAGAGCACAGTAGAGGCCGAGGACTCATCCGGGAGGAGATCACCAAGTACGGCCTGCATGATCGCATCATGTCGTATCCAGTGGTTAGCGCTGCCGTGCTGAGGGCTTTCGAGAGCTGTGTCACGTAGGTTTACCGCGCTATATACCGGTTCTTATAAAATTATTAAGAAAACTTTAAAAACTAATTATAAATTAAAGTTGTTATTAAAAGCTAAACTTTATTTGATTTTTTATAGTTTTCTATTCAAATTAATAGCCGATATAGTTAAAGTTAATATGGGACGAAATACAGAAACGATTGAAAATACATTATATATAAGGCAGAAAAAACACTTAATATACGAAAAAGAAAAAAGGATTCAGTCAATACCTACTCAAATAGAAAAATTACTCAGATTTGTAACGTCTATAGCTTAACCAACTATTAAAATTAAATCGTACGGTTTATGTTGGCAATATTACCGGAGGAACCTAAGTAATAAAATAATAATTACGTCCAGTAATACCAGATATAAATTTAAGCAACCAAGTTATAATTGCAAGCTGACACTATTTAAGCTAAAAAATAATAAATACATATATCCTTATCGAGATCTTTCCGGATCCGTTTATTCTTCCGGATCTTTTATTATAATCCTTATAAAACCGCGGATCGCTTCGGATTTATTTTATACTAATGCGCTTAGATCCGGAAATCCGCTTAAATCTATATTACGTAATCTTAAATCTTTTATCGGAAACAAACTTTTACGTATTCCGACCGTCTGTAACAGCTGTAGGCGTAACAAACTATTAAACCTAAGTCGTACGGTTTATGTTAGCAGTGTTACCGTGAAAAACTGAGCAATGAAGCGATAGTTACAGTGGGGGTGCAAAAAAAACATAAATGGCCCCGCAGCGACATTTCCACCACTTTGACCTCCCAATTTCTGTATAAGTTATTCTCATCAATTCCTTGCCAATTGCTTAGATATTTAGAGATTATATACGCTATTAACTAGTAGTTTAAGGTATATATTCAGTATTTAGGATGCTACCTTGTAGCCTTAATAGTCGCTTTGATCCGGCGTGGCATGGAATTTATAAGCCTGTTGATAAGTTACTGTCAGCTAGCAGGGGGTGCGCTAGCACCCATATGCGATAAGATTCCCTATGATCGGAACATGTATGTTCCGTGGCTAGACTACTTGAAAGATCAGTACGCGTTGCGAGAGTGCACGCAACTAGCCAATTAAGGCAACACATCTGATATCTCCTATATCTGACAATTAAGAGCCTCATTCGCTCAATTTGCGTTATTCATCAATTAATCAGCTGTTGCTGAGACGATATAGGCTGTACATCAGTAGCGATTATCTATATACTTAACCATAATGGTGGGCGTACCATCGACGTCCGCAGTTATCTACAGTAGTCCTAAGAACTGGGAAAAATTCAAGGACGAATTTAAAACTAATACTAAGAGATATAATCTGTAGGATTATATTAACCCGGATCAGAACGTTCTATGGCTTATTAAACCTACAGCGCCCGTTATTGCTTTCTATCCAAAAAGACGAATTCGCTAGACGACGCGGGCAACTAATACTTTCTCCAAAAAAACCTTATAAGTCGAAGAAATCGATTATACGAGCCATCCGATAAAGACCTTCCAAATAACGTCGGAAAGCAAATAAGCTTATAATTAGAACTTTGCGATCTTTACTTACCTAAACCGAAATATAAAATCTTCCGAATGAATTCCAACGAGTATATGAAATGGGTCCTGAATAATGTTTCCCTATCTATTAAGCAGACTTGTTTAAGTCCAGGTAACGACCTTGAGAGCTGGTACGCCAAATTGTAATAATCTAAAAAGGTTTACGACAGCCGATTACTTATAAATACCGAACGCGATCACGAAAAACAATTAGAACAGGTTCTGAAAGCCGTTAAGAGGTTAATAAATATTTAATAAAACGGCAGGAGATTATGACTTAAGGTTAATGTTATGGAGTTCCCGAAATAACTATGCCAACTATTTAAACGAATTAGTTATATATAGTAGTAACGCCGATTATGCCTAGTTGATCGAATTTATTAATGCTTTTTAAACGGGATAATATCGAAAAAGAAACGGTTAATTACTTAAACGTTAGGGTTCATTTTTTTAAACTATTAAACCATAACAAATTCATAATAATTAACAAAAAACATTAAAGTAACGTTCCCGACTTTTTATAGAATTTTAGTAAATCTTTTTAACTAGGATAATCTTAATTAAGTAAAGACCAAAGATATTAATAATTAGCTACGTAATAAAACCTTAAGAGAGGGCCCGAAATGAAATAGTTGTAAGAGTTTCTAAGCGGGCCGAAATAATAGCAGCAATAAGTAAAAAAGCTAAAAGTTAAACGTATATAGAATTCGGTATAAATCGTACTTAAACCTTGCGTATACTTTACCTTAATATTATTACGCGTTCTCTAATAAAGCTCCAACAAAGTTTAAGTCTAATAGGAAAGTTTTAGTATTAATCCAGAACCAAATTATTTCCGATCAGGTTTTTGTTTAAAAAAATTGATCGATTGTTGGAGATTATAAAAAAGCTAATTACCTAGGAAAAAGATTAACTTTTAAAGCAAGTAAGATAAATACTGGCATACTTTTTAATTTTTGATTAACGTTATACGATAAACGTCGCGTTTGATCTTTTAAGAAATTAGGCTATTTTAGATTTACGGTTTACGATTTATAGTTTTAACTCAATCAGGATGCTCTTAAATTATAGAATAACGATTTAAGGCGACGGTATATACATTAGAACAGTTTCGTTCCGATTAGAAGATGCGAAAAAGTAAATATATTATTTTAAAGCTTTAAGAGCCTTAAAGATTTACGTTTGTATAACGTAATCTATTGCGCAGATTTTATATGTAATCTGGTATTTCTCTGGCAGCTCCGAAAAAGAGAGTATTAGTAGGATAACCGGGGAATTAATAAGATTATTTGAAATAAATATAGTCAAGTAATTATTACGTTAATAAATACGTTTAATTAATTCCTTCCCGAAAATATTAGTACAATGGTTATTTATAAAGTCTTTGAATTTTATAAACGAAACATCAATTTATATATAGCGGGGTTATTACGGATCGGTAAGGGTACGCTTTGGCATTTCAGATTAAAACATATAGGTCTCGAAATAAGAGCTTAATTATCGTTTTATATAAAAAGAATACGCTTAACGTCCCACACATATGAGCGAGCCACACATATAAGCGAGCCACACATATAAGCGAGCCGCTTTTCTAGCCATTCCAGCTACCTATCTTCAATCGTCTATTTCTCAACACCAACAACATGGAACGTCTAACAAAAGAAGTTAGGATGAACTTAGCCATTCAGGCTAAAAGACGCGACCCGAAACTTGCTTCAAAAAGCTATATTTTATCTATGAAGTCCCCGAATCTACTTTAAAAGCCCGATATCATGGCCGACGCGCCCGAGCCGATATTATCCCTCCTTTGTAGAAATTGACGCCGACCGAAGAAGAATCGATTGTCGACCGAATCCTTGATCTAAATACGCGAACGTTTCCTGTCCGGCTTTAGCACGTTGAAGATATGGCCAATATATTGCTGGCCCAACGCGTTATAAAACGCGTTGGAATTAACTGGGCGTCGAACTTTGTTAAACGGGAAAAAAATTCCAAACGCGTTTAAATCGGAAGATCGATTATTAACGGATTTTATGCCAAAATCCAGAAACGTTTCGTAAGTAATTCGAACTTATTCGAGCTATAATTGCGAAATACGGTATTATAAAAAAGGATATTTATAATTTCGACAAAACTGGATTTTTAATAGGGTTTTTTATAGTAACGGGCATAGTAATTACTACTGCCGAAAGTCGTAAAAAACCTAAATAAACGTAATAAGGGAATAAAAAATAGGTTATAGTTATCCAGGTTATTAATTCTTAAGGTTGGGTTATATTGCCATTTGTTATTATAACGGGGAAAAATTATTTTAGGTGTTAATATTGCGATAATTTACTGCCAGTAACCGATTAAAAAAATTATATTAAGTAATAATAACTGGACAATAAATAAATTAGGTTTCGAATAAATCCAGTATTTTGATAAACATATTCGGACGCGTACAAAAGGTTCGAAACGTTTCTTTATTTTTGACGGCTATAAAGTTATTATTCGATAAAATTCGAAGAATACTGCGCTAATAACAATATTATTACGCTTTATATGCCCGCGTATTTTTCGTATTAGTTTTAACCTTTTAATTTATTTTGTTTTTCTGTTTTAAAACGCGCTTATTCGCGGTGTATCGAAGATTTAATACGATGCCATTATACTTACATTACTAAAGAAGATTTCCTTGCCGGTTTTTACGACGCGTTCCAAGCTGCCATAACGTCCGACAACATCAAATCTGGATTTGCGAAAGCTGGTTTTGTTGTATTCGATCATAATAACGTTTTTTCCGAATTGGAGGTTCCTTTAATTATGCTTACGCCGACCGTCTCCCCGTTAACCTCTGCCGGTTCCATTTTACCCCCTACGAAAACTCCTAAAAATATCCGTAAAGCAATAAAATAAGGATAATATTTGTAAAAAAGGATTAAAAATTATTAAGGTAACTCGTTAACAAGAATATTTCAATCGGTTAATCTTGTAACAAAAGGTTATATGTTGCTGTTATGTAAAACCGCTTTTCTTTAGGAAAACAAGGTTTAATTACGCAAAACGAAGTATATTTTAAGCAAACGCCGCAAAACCAAAAACAAACGTCTTTAAGAAAAAGGAATATGTATTATACAAAAGGGATAAGCTTTTTTGGCCCATAAAGAAGGGGATGGTAACACAATACAGCTAACAGCAGCTGGAAGGGGTCGTTACAAAAGGGTTAAGTCGAAGGAACGGAAGTATGGCGTCTACGGCAAGCCCGGGCATAATGCGCGTACTTGTGAAGAAGTTGTAGATACATTTAGCCAAGAAGAATCCGATTGATTTGAATGAATGCGATATGTTGTTGTTGAGTTATTTGAATTTGTTGTTACAGAGTGCCAGAAAGCGGCTCGCTCATATGTGTGGCTCGCTTATATATGTGGAACGTTAAAGAGCTTTATAACAGTTAAATATTAAACGTATAGCAAGGCGGAAGCCAAAAGGCAAATACGCCGTAAGCTAAAAAGAGGAACTTCTCGATTAGGATAAGGAATCGCCATCGACTTTATAAAGTTCGAAAAAAATCCTTGAAAGGTGTAAATACCGTATATTTATGACCGATAGATTTTTAGGCTTTATCTGGGATATTTACTTCAAGAATAGAAAAAAGATATATTTATTATAACATTCCGATATTTCCAAGAGATTTTAAAAAACCAGGCTAAGGTTTTGTTACAGATGTTCGAATGCGATAACGAGATTCTAAAAAATTATCAGTTTCGAAATTACTTTAATCGTCTTTTTTTAATATTAGATTTAAACTTTTAATATTGCCTATTTAGGCTTGAAACGGGAGTGCACACCATTTAAAGGGCACAATTAAAAGAAAAGCGATTGCGATGTAAAATAACGTTAAATTACCTTTGTTTCTAATTGTATATATCTTTAAAACAGCAGTATATTTATATAACCGTATCTTTAAATACGCACTTTCTTGTCAAAGCCCAAATAAGGTTTATTATATTTACTTAATGTACAAAAACGGGGTTATGATATTTGATTGGAAGTTTTAGCAGGCTTATCTGCGAATATATAGCTATATGGCTTATGTTATAATAGCTGCTATTATGGAGAAAAGCAGAATCTGTCAGATAAGTAGCATTATAAAAACCTGCACTTAACACTTAGATAAGCTTATTGCAAATGATCTTTTGGTGCAGTAGCTAGCTGACAATTAAGAGTCTCATTCGCTCAATTCGCGTTATCTATCAATTGATCAGCTGTTGCCGAGACGATATTGGTTGCATATTAGTAGCAATTATCTGTATACTTATTAGTCATAATGGCGACCGCACCTACGACGTCCGCAGTCATCTACACCGGTTCTAAGAATTGGGACAAATTTAAGAACGAATATAAGACTAAAGCTAAGCGATATAACTTGTGGAATTATATTGATCCTGATTAGAACGTTCCATAACCTATTAAACTTATAGTACCCGTCATTGCGTTTTATCTAAAGAGATTAGTTCGCCAGATAACGGCGTAAGCAGCTAGTACTTTTTCCGAAGGAACCTTATTAGGCGAAAAGATCGATTATACGGATTATCCGATAAATGTCTTCGAGATAACGACGGAAAAAAGGTAAGCTTATAACTAAGACTTTAAGGCTTATACGTACCTAAACCGAGAATATAAAACTTTTCGAAAAAACTTTAACAAGCTTATGAAATAGGTTTTAAATAACGTTTTCCTATCGATTAAACAGACTTGCTTAAGCCCAGATGACGACCTTAAGGGTTGGTACGCCATATTACAATAATCCGGAAAGGTTTACGATAGCCGACTGCTTATAAATATTAAACGCAAGGACAAATATGGATTAAAGCAAGTCCTAAAAGTGTGAGAACACAGGGTCGACGGGCCTACGGCTAGTGGCCAACCAGCCACCGACCCACCTGCTAGTAAAAATAACCATCTGGCAGTATTAGAGAACGCCAGATAGAAGTAATCTAATATATTTACTTCTTGGAATTCATTTTGCGACTGGTTGGCGATTATCTTACTTAGCATATAGCTATCCCTTATTTTATAATTTTTCCATTTTTATTATAGAAAGTGACGTGAAAGTTATTAAAACGTAGATTATAAGATAAACTTAATTCGCTTGTAAGAGATAATATAGATTTGAATCCGATGGACGAACGATCGGTTACGATATAAATGTATATAGCAGAACCCGGTATAAAACCCTAGGAAGAAGATTACGTTTTTTAAAAGCATGAAATATTTCGCCAACGCAGCCGGAGAGTATTCCGATAACCGTTAGTCGAAGGGTCGGATAACGGACGTAGTATAATAATAACGCTTTAAGGCTTAAAATAAGGAAGATTTAAACCTTTTAATAACGAACAGATTTTGGAGATTATCCGTTAGCAAATTAGTAGTATTCGGAACTTTTTCAGCAGATAGCCGAATAATAGGCGATTATATAGCCCGAAAAGGTAAAGCTTTATAAGTTATTTGGTACGTCATCGCAGAAGTTTAAGGCCGATAAGCGGGTACCATATTATAACTGCTCGAAGTTTACCGAGCGTACGTCGATTAAAGAGAAAAAAACCTGGATAAAAGCCGTAACCGAGGCATACGCCGGACGGCCAGAACGAAATATAACCACTTATATTTAATAGGTTATGGGCTCTGTGGACGCCTTTATTACGAGCGCTTGACGATCGTACCGCGTTATGCTTAATTATTTTGATTACAAAAAAAAGCTAAAAATAAAGGATTTATAAACTTTTATTAGGAAGAATTATTCGAATTTTACATTTTTCGATCAAAAATATCGGAAGCAGTTTATGGACTTATAATAACGAGCCGATTAGTTACTACTGGACTTTTACGCTAAATAAAGGCTTTTAATTTATTAGATAAAGTTTACAGACGCTTTAAATCCGGAAAATAATCGGAATAATAAGGGCTTTATATTTAATTACTTTTATAAGCTATTATTAGGGTTACGAAATACTTTATTACGTGAAATCGTTGAATTGAACGAAATTAATAATGCAATAAATAAAGTAAAGTGTTATTAAAATATTTGGAAAAAAGCGAATAAGGATTAATCGTTTTCCGTTAAAAGTATTAGTAAAGACAAACGGTTTTAGTTTAACGTTTTTGGAAAAAGGGCCCTTAAAGGGAAGAACCGATTAAAAGTGTTACGAGAGAATAGTAGGAAGCGAAATTACTTTTATATTCGAAATTTAGATAACCGTCGATTTAACTCCGACTAAAGCCAATCCGCGCGGTTTAATACTTTTAACTTTTATAGGGGTTTTTCGAAATGCTTTAATTATAAAAGGTTAGGTTATAAGGCCGTCGATTGCAAACCAAAAAAGGATATTAGAATTTACCGTTCCGACCGTACAAGAACTAGCTTTAGAAGGCGGTATAGAACGTTACGCTATATGATAACAATGGATCGGATTATTCTTTAAATATAGCCTTAAAAAGGAAGCCGAAATAAGTATGTACGTTTAATTTATTGCGGCAGAAAATTACAGGACTGTCGCAATAAAACCGCTTTTTAAAGGGAAAGTATTTATTAAAATGAGTACGGGGAATGTAGTAATATAAGTAAATATAAATACCGGGGCGCAGGTTAATATAATAAGCAAAAGGTTAATAAGGAAGTTTAAGTTCCGACTTGTTTCCGTAGATATTTCGGGTATTATCGGCGTTAACAGCATATATATTAAGTATTACGGGGTTTACGAAATCCCTGTTGGTATAATAAATAGCAACGGGGACGAACGAAAATTTAGGCAAATATATTTCGCGATATGTTGCGACTGGAAGGCGCCCGATTTTTTACTGTTTCGGCTCGAAATAGATAGATTAAGAATTTTACTAGATACAGTTATGTATTAATGGATATATAGACCGTTATAAAAGATCAACGGGCACGAAATTACAAACGTAACGCTTTCCAGTAGGCAGGTTTATATTATTAACTTGATAAGGTTAGCCGATAAGCTTGATATTCCGGAATTCGAGGAATAGTCATATTAAGAGATAACGGAATTTTTAGCTTGCTTAAAGGATTTCTGGCGAATATATTCCGAAAAGGTTGCGAAAAAGATTTTAAGCTGCTTAAGGTAAAGTATTTAATAAACCTGCTCCTTGGTAAGTCGCCCCTTTTTAAACTTATTTACCCCGTTTCGGAAACGTAACGGAAGACGTTTGAAAAGTATATACGGGAAACCCTAAAGGCAGGGAAAATACGTTACTTAAAAGCGGACGCGGAAATATCTATATTATTTATACTTAAAAAGAATAATAGTTTCCGACTATATATCGACTATAAAAAATTAAACCGGGTTACGAAAAAGAACCGGTATCTGTCAGATATAGGGGACATCAGTTGTGTTGTATTCGATGACTAGCTGCCGACGCTCTAAAACGCGCACTCCTCTTTTTATAGAATCTAGTCACGGAACCTATATATTCCGATTAAAGGGAGCCTTTCCGTAAATGGGGTGCTAGCGCACCCCCTGCTAGCTAACATACCCCCTTAACGCCTTAACGCAGTTACGGCGTTAATTATTTCACTTCTTTACTTTTTAAAGCCGCAGCTTTCCATTCCACCTTTCCTCCAGCGATTATATCCTCCTAATCGGCCAATTCCTCCTTTGAAATTATTCGCAGGTTGTTCCTCCGCCAATCGAAAGCTTCCGTAATATCCACTAATCCTAGCTATTCTTTAAAATGCTTAAAGGGTTCGCGTATCAGGGCTTTGGTTAACCCATTAGCCAACATATCGGCCGTAGGTATATAATCTACTTTGATTATGTCCCTTTTTACGGCTTTTCGTAACCAGTAGTTATGTATATCTATATGCCGCAGTTTCGTCTGTAACAGGGCGACATCGGCGTTAATAAGCCGTATAGTTGGTTAATTGTCGTACCATATATTTAACGGTCCAGCATTTAAGGTAACTCCAAGCTTTTTAATTAGTCGAAAGTTAAATAAGGCCTTTTTTATAACCTGCGTAAGGAACAATAATTCCTTTTTTGTTGTAAAAGTAATTACTATATTTTGCTTGTTCGCCCGTTATCTTATTATTCCTTTAAATAGTTTTATAACATAAGCTTAAAATTTTTTTCGATCGATCGTATTATCTGTAAAGGAAATATCGTTCCAGGTATTTAACGAATTTTTATTCCCGAACTGTAACGTTAGCGTTTTAGTCCCGATTAGCTATAATATAATTCGATCGGCCGCTTTGTAATATATGTTGTTAAGGTTTAGGTTAAATCGGGCAAATCGGAATACCGTAAAGGTTATATCAGATCGTGTATTAATTGTTACGTATAAGATACAACCGATTTTTTTTTTTAGTATTTATTAACGGAATTTAAATAGGCTAAATTAGGATTCGGTAATAGTTCGACGCTTATTATTAGCATATTTGGAAAGTTATTTAAATTTTCTTTTAGCATTAAGTTTGTTAATTTATTTATAAAGTTTAATTATAAAAACCAAATTTTTCTTTTAGCTTTATCTTTAATTTCTTTATTACCGAGGAACTACTGCAGGTTTTTACTTTTTATAAGGGTATACCGTTTTCGTATTTGTTAAATCAACTGATCGACGAGGTCTTAATTTTTCTTGCGGTATACTATAACAATATCGTCCATAAAAAAAAATAAGTATTTTTTAACGAGTAAAGCAACAGGATTCGTAAGAAACGGGACGAAATCCTAATTCTGTAAATATTCCAGTAAAGTTTTTCTGCTATAATAACGGCGATTCCCTTAATCCATATAATGCTTTCCTAATTAGGAAAATATTGCCACGTTGTAAGTAATTTAGGGGCGTCTTTATATATATTTCGTAAAGTAGGTTAGCGTTAACGAAAGTGTTTATAGCGTTATATTACTTAAGCCTTAGGTTAAACCTAGCCGCAATAGCGATTAAAGTTCGAAATAACCTTCCAGTTAATATAAAGACGTATATATTGTTATAAGCGTTTTTAAGTTGTTAATCGTTCCGTACGACGAGACGTACCTTGCATTTTTGTAACCAGTTATACTTGTTAAATTTATAAACGTATACCTATATACCTATTTCCCTTTAACAGAAAATTAATTAACGGCTTCCCAGGATTACATTTCGTTATAACTTTACAAATAAACTTTTTCGGCTTTACGAAATATTTCCTTTAATAAGTATATATTTAGCTTTTTATAATTTCGCGGCAGCGGCGGTAAATCCCGCCTATGTATCCGGTTTAATAACTTAAATACCTTTTTATGTGCCAACATATTATTATCTTTCCGATTACGGTAACGCGTATTTCGGGTAATAAGCCTCCTTAAACTTCCGCAGCTTACCGGCCGATTATCGTACGTATTAATAAAAAGGGCTAAACATTTAGCATTAAAAGTAACTTTTTATACTTTATATTCGTTTCGGATAATACTTTTTTAGTACGGAATATACGGGAAGCTTACGCCTGTTACCCGTAGTGTACTTTCGCTTTTTACCGTTATTTTAAGTTAAATAAAGTAAAAAAAGCTTAAGGTTACTTTTATTCTTTCCGTCGGTTTAATAATCGTAACAGTTATTAAAGTAGACGTTAGCAGAGGCGATAAACCAGGGGATAAAAATAGTTCGAATATAACGGTCGTATAAAGGTAATTAATCCCTTGGAAATAAGCTTATTCGCCATTCTGTACGTATTTTACGCTAGTACCTTTCTAAAGTTATTCCTTTTATTTAGCCGGTAACTAAATTATTCCGCTTAAGTTTTTATTTTCTTTTTATATAAAAACCAAATAGTTATTTATTTAATTAAATATTTTTACTTATCGGAGTAATTTTTAAAACTTTTTTTTTATAATATACAAAAGGTTATCTTTTAAATTTTTGATATTACTTAAAAAGGTAACCTTTTCGTTAAACTATACGTTTCGAATAATAATAACCTTATTAATTAATAAGTTCCAGATCTCGTAAATATTCGTAAATCGGTAGCCGACGAGGTAGTTAATCCATGCTTTGAGATTTAACTTTTAAAGTTCCTGCTTTTTCTTTATAGCAGTAGCTGTTATAACATAAGCTATATAGTTATATACTCGTAAATGGGCTTACTGAAGCTTTTAATCAAGCATTATAACATTATTTTTATACGCCAGGTAAATGTAGTAAATTTCGTATAGGCTTTGCCAAAAAAGTACGTATTTAGGGGTACGGCTATACAGATATACTGCAGCTTTGAAAATATATACGATCAAAAACGAAGGTAACTTAACGCCACTTCGTATCGCAGTCGCTTTCTTCTTAATTATACCCCCTAAACGTTTTGCACCCCCGTTCTGGGCCTGCGTATACGGTGCTAAAAGCTTAAGTTTAATACTGAAAGGAAACGATTAGAACATATCTCGAAGTTGATAATTTTTTAAGATTTCGTTGTCGCATTCGAACACTTGTAAAAAAACCTTATCCTGGTTCTTAAGGACTTTTAAAAAATGCCGAAACGCTGCGATTAATATATTTTGCTTTCGATTCTTAAAGTAAATGTCCTAAATAAAACCTAAGTATTTATCGGTAACAAATATAACGTATCTATATCTTTCAAGGTTTTTTTTCGAAATTTGTAAAGTCGATGGCGATTTTTTATCCTAATCGAAAAGTTCCTTTTTTCGATTTGCGACGTATTAACCTTTTGGCCTTTGCCTTGTTATATATTTAGCATTCGACTGTTATAAAACCGTTTAGGCGGATTCCTTTTATATGGAACTATAACTGGGTAATTACTTCGGGCCTTGGATATCTTAATCTTAAATGCCAGATCGTACCGTTACCGATTCGTAATAGTTTCGCTATATAGGAATTAACGTTTCGTTTCTAAGCTGTTAAGGTTATATAAGTAATTATTACGTTAATATTTTTAATAACGAACTAATTAAACTTATTTATTAACGTAGCAATTATTTAATTGTATTTTTTCGAATAAAGTTGTTAATTCTTTTATTATCTTACTAATACCCCTTTTTCCGGAATTGCCGTTAAAATACTAGGTTATATACGAAGCTTTCGTAATAGGCCATATCGTACAAACGTAACGTTTTCGTATTATTAAGGTTTCGAAATATTACATTAATTTTTCCGTATCCCTTAATCGGTACGAAGCTATTACTTGCGTATATTCCGTCGCCTTATACGGTTAACGTATAAATTAAAAACCTAGTAATAAAGTAAAAGATATAAATTATAAAAATTAAATCCAGAATTGATAAATTTTTTAAGGGGTAAAACGTAACGTTTATTATATTACATTAATTAAAAATTAAAAAGTACGCTAGGATTCGCCTTATTTCTTTTAAAAATTAATCGGTTATTTAAGTAATTAACTTATTTATAAACTTTAATAAGCGTTTAATTTCCTTTTTTAAAAATTAATCGGAAGTAATCCGATATTAAACGTATGCAAATATCCTATCGTTAAATCGGAACCCTTTTAGGGTTTTACCAGGAAATGTATAAAAGTATTAAGGTAAGGTATAGTAAATGCTTAAGCAGGCCTTATAACGAATACCCTGAGCGTCGGATTTTTATCGCTTTTTTTTTAATTTTGTTTCGGTCCATTTTAAAACCTTTACGACCGCCACGTTTCGACTTACGTCCTTAGGCCTTTTTTCGCGGTAAAAGGTTTATATCCTTAATTTTTTCCTAATTAAAATCGCCTTAATCAAAAAATTCTGCAGAAATCCCTTAAAAAGTTAAAAACGTTATTTTAATATTTCGTAATGTAAATAAGGGATAAGTTAACGTCCAATAATTTAACAAATTAGCAGCTACCTTTTAATAATTAATCGTATTATTATCGATTTCGGTCTTTTTTACGATTTAAAAAATAATCGTTCAGTTTTTTATAATTAAAGCCAAAGTTAAATATAAATCGTTAACCTATATAATCGTTAACTTTTTTTTAAAACGTTATAACGTTATCCTTAAGCCATTATTTCTTATTATTTTACGATTTATTTGTTTAATTTCTTCGCTAACTTCGAAACTTATTTTAAAATTTCGCGGTACTTTTGTTAAATATTATTTAAAAATTTACTGTTATATACCTTGCCGGATTTAGCCAAACTGGCATACTATTCCTTTAAGCTTTTTCCTGGGAAAAGATTCGTTTTTTTAATTGTTAAAAATACCGATCCCAAAATTTATTTTATAAAGTCGTTAATCTTTTTGCAAAAATTCTTATACTTCCGATTTTCGTAAATGTATGCCGTAAAGTTTTAAGTATAAGCTTATTTACCTTCTGTCGTTATTCTAAGCAAACTTATTAAGTAACCCGTATAATCGACTTTTTCGGCTTATATGGTTCCTTTGGAAAAGAAATTAACTATTCGCGTCGTTACCTGACGAAGTCGTCTTTTCGGATAAAAGGTTATATCGGGTTTCGTAGGTTCGACAGGCCATACATTATCCTGATTAAGGTCGATATAACGCTAAATACCAAGCGCGTACGCTTTAAATTAAAATTCGTCTTTAAAGCGATCCCAGTCCTTAAGTTCCTTGTAGATAACGGAAGACGTCGACGGTACGGTTGCCATTATAGAGAATGGGGTATATAGGTAATCGCTATTGATGTTCGGCCTATATCGTTTCAGCAGCAGCTGATTAATTAATAATAACGTGATTTAAGCGAATGAAACTGTTAATTGTCAGATATAGAGGACATCAATTGTGTTGTATTCGATGACTAGCTGCCGACGCTTTAAAACGCGCACTCCTCTTTTTATGGAGTCTAGTTACGGAACCTATATGTTCCGATCAGAGGGAGCCTTTCCGTAAATGGGGTGCTAGCGCACCCCCTGCTAGCTGACAGTATCTTTTACCCTTAATCTTAAAAGTTATAGACCGTTTAAATGCTTTTAAGATATTTTCGAAAATCGACCTTAAAGATACGTATTACCGAATTCGAATTAAAAAGGGCGATAAGTAAAAAACTGTTTTCCAAACGCGCTACGGCCAGTTCGAATATACGGTTATATCGTTTGGCCTTATTAATGCGCCAGCCACGTTTTAAAGCTATATATATAAAGCGTTAACTGGACTAGTAAACCATATATGTATGGTATATTTAAACGATATCGTTATTTATTCGGGTAACGAAAAGAAATATGCAAAGCATTTGCAATTGGTTTACGAACGGCTGCTACAGTATTAACTATTCGCAAAAGTATTTAAATACGAATTTTTCAAAAAAAAAAAAAAAAAGTTAAGGTTCTTAAGATTCGTAATTAGTACCGAAAGCTTAAAAATGGACTACCGACGGGTTAACGCTATTTAAACATGGTTAAAACCGGAATTAATTCGAAATATCTAGATTTTTTTATGATTCGCGAATTCTTGTCGGAAATTTATTGCATATTATTGGCGCATTACGAAACCCATTACGAGATTCCTAAAAAGAGTATAGGGCAAAAAAGCAGATTTTTATTAGCCCGAAAAGGCATAAAATGTATTCCGAACAATAAAGAATGCTTTCCTGTCTGCGACTATATGCCGATATTAAGATAACGCTAAAAATACCAAGGTTAAAACGGACGCTTCGATAAAAGCTATATCGGAGATACTTTTATAAAAGCATAGAAAACAGCGGCGTCCAGTCGTATATTAATTACGAAAGCTTACCTTAACAAAAAAACGATAGGTTACAAAGTAACAAGAGTTATTATTGGTTGTAAAATGTTTAAAATATTAATGTTAATACCTTAAAGGAACGAAGAAAAGATTTTTAATACTTACCGATTATATAGCGTTAAAGGACGTCGTAAAAGTATTAACTCGTAACCTGAAGGAAAAACTAATCCGATAGGTTTACCGCTTTTTACAATTTAATTTCGAGATTTAATACCGACCGGGTACCGCTAACCCGGCGGATGGATTTTTTAAACGCCCAGATTATATATCCGGAAAGCTTAAGTACGGGAATTTAATCTTTATATTATTTAAAAAGTTTAAACTTACGGACGATATACCGGCAAAAGTACGGAAAGTAATACTAAATATATAACGCGATTCGGAAAATTATAAAAGGGTAAAAACCCTTATAAAAATAGCACAAAATTCGTTCGTCGCAAAAATTTTAAACAAATTTTATATAACGAAAACTTAGATAGATATTATCCGCGTAAAAAAAGTGGAAAAACTTTGCTATACGATTGCAAAACGTTTTTGAAAAGAAAAACAAGATAAAAATTATATATTTGCCAAATTTATTGCTTACGTATAATAATATAAGCGTAAATTGTAGCGGTAATATAATTAGCGGCTAAACGACAACAGCCGTAAGTTACGACCGTATTACGATCGGATTCTGAAAAGTTTAAAAAGAACGAAATTAGTATTAAGGTTTAGTATTTATAACTAATACGTTTTACGTCCTTTAACAAAAAAGTTAATTAAGAACAAAAGAGTATTTTAGCTGAAAGTTTTCCGATAGTTTTACGATTAAGTTCGAAAATTGCAAACTAAAAATTCAGATATTATAAAGTTAATACGAATGGCCGGACGTTAAGCCAGAATAAAAGAAAAATATTTCTTAAACCTAAATACGGTTTTATATTATTAGGATAAATTCATAATCACGTTATAAAACATTTTACGGAAATGATTTATCAGCCAGTATCATAACTATCGGAGGGCGGAATATATAAAGTACGTCCGTATACTGGAATTAATAAGTAAAAGGTTTTATTAAAAGAATATGGCAAATAATATCCGAAAGTATACCAAGTAATATCTGAACTGTTAAAGGATAATAAAATTACATTATAAGCTATATAAGTAATTATAATACCTATTATTACTTAAATAGCTTTTTTTTAAAAATTGCGTTAGATTTTATTATAAATCTTTTTAAAAGCTTAAGTTTAAATAAGTTAAAGTACGACGCGATTTTAGTAATTATCGATCCTTTTACGAAATTAACCTTATATATTTATACAGTTAAGATTTTAACTGTAACCGAATTAACCCGACTGCTTTACGATAAAGTAAAATGCAGGTTCGGAACGCCGGCTGGAATCGTTAGCGACAAAAATAAATTGTTAACTAACTAATTCTGGGCAGAATTTTGTAATAAACGAAAAATAAAGCGGCGGATATCGACCGCGTATTACTTGTAAAGTAATAAGCAATTTAAACATATTTATTAAATATTAAAATATTATTTTCATAATTATAAAAAAGAATATTAAAATAATCAAATAAGGTTATTATATAACGTAAAATCCGTATATAATAATGTTGGGAATACGTTTACCGGCCGCTTTCCGTTTAAGGCTTTATATAAATATTATTTAAAAATAATAAAATACCTTTTATAACGATTTAAGGGGTAAGTATAAAGGGCAAAGGAACAGTTCGATAAAATTACGGCTATCTGCCGAAAGATATACGAACATTAAAAAAAAGCGATAACAACCCAAAAGAAGTATTACGATTAACGCCATATACCCATGGAATTTTAGCCGGGGCAATAGGTAAGCCTATCGACGAAGAACTTCAAGTTCAAAAATAAAAAGCCCGTATTTACTTACGTCCGAGTAGCGATTAAAGAACGAATAAGCTTTTAGGTATATAAGGTAATTGTGCTTCTTAAGTATTAACGGATATACGATATATTTCCAGTATCTTTATTAAAACCGTAATATAATCGGGAACTAAATAACGCCTAATTAATATTACCAAACCTAATAAATAAATAAAAGGAATAAATAATAAAGAATATCGTCGGCTATAAGGACGGTCGTGGGCAACGTGAGTATCTTATCAAATAAAAAGGCTGGTTTGCCGAATACAATACGTAGGAACCCGGAAAGTATTTCGAGTATACGTCGAAGATATTATAACGTTACGAAAAAAAGATTAAACGCGTCTACAGGAAATAAATTATCCTAATAAACGTAAAATAAACGTAAACCGATTATAAACGAGTTTTAAATCGGCTATTATTATAAGAAATATTAATAATATTGGAATAAATAATCGTTGAATTATTTAGGCCGTAACTTTAACCGTTTTTAAGTATATTAATAAACGATTATTTATTGGAAATCGGTTAAAAAATAACCGTTTAAATATTTTAACTAACGTCCCACACAAGCACGCGCAACACTTTTTGGCACTCCGCAGCAACAAATTCAAATAACTCAACAACAACACATCGCATTAATTCAAATCAATCAGATTCTTTTTCGCTAGATATATCTACAACTTCTTCACAAGTACGCGCATTATGTCCGGGCTTACCGCAGACGCCATACTTCCGTTCCTTGGTTTCAACCCTTTTACGACGACTCCATCCAGCTGTTATTAGCTGCATTTTTTCACTACCCTTTTCTTTTTGGGCCAAAAGAACTTGTCCCTTTTATCTAATAAGTATTCCTTCTTTTTGCAAACGTTTATTTTTGGTCCTATAACGTTTGCTTAAGATATGGTTCGTTTCGCGCAATTAACGTTCTTTTCTCGGAAAAAAGCAGCTTTATATAACAGTAACATATAACATTTTATTACAAATTAACCGACTAAAATATTCTTGTTAACAAGCTACCTTAATAATTTTTAATCTTCCTTTGCAAATATCGTCCTTATTTTATTACTTTACGGATATTTTTAAAAGTTTTTGCAGGGGGTAAAATGGAACCGGCGGAAGTTAACAGGGAAACGGTCGGCGTAGGCATAACTAAAAGAATCTCCAATTTGGAAAAAACGTTATTAAGATCGAATAAAACAAGCCCAGTTTTTACGAATCTAGATTTAATATTATCGGACGTTATAGCAGCTTAAAACATATCGTAAAAACCGGCGAGAAAATCTTCTTTGGCAATATAAATATAATAGGGTCGTATTAAATCTTCGACATAACGCAAATAAACGCGTTTCAAAACAGAAAAACAAAATACATCAAAAAGTTAAAGCCGATACGAAAAATACGTAAGCATACAAAGCGTAATAATGTTATTATTAGCGTAATACTTTTCGAATTTTATCGAATAATAACTTTCGTAGCCGTCGAAAATAAAAAAACGTTTCGAATTTTTCGTACGCGTCCGAATATGCTTATCAAAATGCTAAATCCATTCGAAACATAATTTATTATTATCCAGCTATTATCACTTAATGCAATTTTTTAATCGGCTGCTGGCAATAAGTTATCGCGATAATAAGATTTAAGATAATTTTTCCCTGCTATAATAACAAATAACGGTATAACCCAACCTTAAGAATTAATAACTTGGATAACTATAACCCATTTTTTATTTCTTTATTGCGCTTATCTGAATTCTTTACGTCTTTCGGCATTAGTAATTACCATATCCGTTACCATAAAAAGCCCCATCAAAAATCCAGTCTTATCGAAATTGTAAATATCCTCTTTTGCAATACCGTACTTCGCAATTATAGCCCGAACAAATTCGAACCACTTACGAAATGCTTCTGGATTCTCGGATAAAATCCGTTAATAATCGATCTTTCGATTTAAACGCATGTTAAGTTTTTTTTGCCGTTTAACAAAGTTCGACGCACAATTAACTCTAACACGTTCTACAACGCGCTGGGCCAGCAATATATTGGCCATATCTTCAACGTGCTAAAGCCGGAGAAGATACGCTCGCGTATTTAGGTCAAGGATTCGGTCGATAATCGATTCTTTTTCGGTCGGCGTCAATTTCTACGAAAAATGGGTAAAATCGGCTCGGGCGCGTCTACCAGTAGCACGGTATGCTAAGGTAAAAGATGGGACTTCATAGATAAAACCAAGCCTTCTGTAACTAAGTTTCGGGTCTCGATTTTTAGCCTGAATAGCTAGGTTCATTCTCGCTTCTTTTGTAAGGCGTTCCATAATGTTGGTGTTAAAATATGGGCAATTGAAGATGTGCAGTTAGAATGGCTAAAAAAGTGTTGCGCGTGCTTGTGTGGAACGTTATAGATAACTAAGTAAGAAAGGTTAAATTTAATTATGATTAATACTTTACTACATAAAAAATAACCTTAAAATCGAAAAGGAATAGGAAAACGGTTGTAATATTATAAACAGTTAAAAAAGCAAAAATTAAAATTAGAATATAAACGTACTGGAACCGAAATAGAAAAGCTTAAAATAACCGGACATACTTAATTAGTCATCAGAAAATAATCGGATAATAATAGAAATCGAACTTATATTTTTAAACGTCGAAAGTTTGCGTTTAAATATTCAGTTATGTTAATCCTCTTTATCGGCAATTAGATGTCGGGTCGTCGGCGCTTATTAGTTTTGTTCGGAATAACTGAAGGAAAGTCTTTTAGCGTATAGGCTATAGGGTTATCGGAAACCGTACGCAAAACGTCCGTTATTTTCTAGACAAAAGTAAGGTATTTATATTAGTACTAAAGGCGACTAGGATCCGATAGCTTCAAATTATACAGCAAAACCAGGTGTTAAAGATGGTTACGGATAAATATTAAAACTTGATAAAAACGCTGAAGAACGGGCGGAACTGGTCGTAAACCGGCTAAACGTTTGTAAAACGGTAGCGGATATGGTTAGCAGCGATAGTTTTATCAGTCGCCAGAAATTAAAAAATGTAAGCAAAGAACGAACAATCGGAAACGAATCGGAAAGTAATCTACAGTTATCAGGTTTACTTATATGGTTTAAATACGGCGCAAAAATTATATTTCTGCAGCTAGAACTTTTTCCCGGCCCTTTTCGTTACCTTGAGCGAAAACTAATCGGTCCTTTTTATTTATAGCCTTATTAAAAGCGAATTTCGCTTTTTCTAGAACGGCGAATCGGCGAACGAGCGACGTACAGAAACGATTGCGCCAAGCTTTATTATCCAAAAAGCTGGTAATATCATAAAAACGGATAATTATAGTAACATAAAAGAGAAATAAACTAAATCGCTTTTAGAAAACTGGAGGGAATTTAAACGGAAATTAACAAAAGAACGGAAAGGAAAAATAAGAACCTATACGGCGAAAAGCCTTATAGCGGAGGTTCGCCATAAGGCAATTAAGCTTACCCCGAAAACGGGCGCAAAATACTCGGTAATAAACGTAACGCTTGGTTACGCAAACACGGCAAGGCTTACGGCTATCGACATACTGAAGGTTATTACTGCTCGTCTGGTAATCGAACTTCCATTCCTTAAGAGACTCCTTCCAAAAAAGCATGGTAATAAATAAACAATCGGAAAATGGTAAACGAGTAAGCGGAAAGCATAGTGAAAAAAGGCGTAAAAACGGGAAATAATTAGCAGTAGATACAAAATAAACAAAAGAAAAAAGAGAAAAGAAACATATTCGGATACCGGTAAGAAACCAAATAACGGGATAGGCAGAAAAACGTTGCTAGGGAACCAGCAACGTAGATTACGTAATAAGTCACTACGGCGGCCACAGCAACCGGCGAAAACGCATATATACGGACAAGCTATTCGGCTAGCATTAGGAAAACGGCCGCACAGTAACGAAACTTAATTGTTCGAGGCCGACCTACCTACGAAACTACGGTATTAACGTTGCTAGGGACCAACAGCTACAAAAAAGGGGAATAATTGTAGAAATACAGCCCCGACGGGCCTAAGGTTAATGGCCAACTAGCCACCGACCTACCGACTAATACAAATAACTATCTAGCAGCATTAGAGAAGACTAGATGGAAATAACCTAATACACTCACTTCTTAGAATTCACTTTGCGACTGGTTAGCGATCACCTCACTCAGCACACAGCTATTTCTTATCTTACAGAAAGCCGTTAAAAGATTTAATAAATAAATAGCGAAATAGCAGGAGATGATAGCTTAAAGCCAGTGTTACGGGGTTCTTAAAATAACTATGCCAGTTATTTGGACGAATTAGTATATATAGCAGTAATACCGATTATGGCTAGTTGGTCGAATTTATTTATATTTTTAAGCGGCATAACATCGAGAAAGAGACGGTTAATTATTTAAAGGTTGGAGCTAATTTCTTAGATTATTGGACCATAACAAATTTATAATAGCTAGTAAGAAACGTTAAAATATCCATTCCAACCTTTAATAAAGCTTTAGCAGATCCTTTTTAATTAGGACGATCCTGCTTAAGAAAAAATTTAGGATATTAATAATTAGCTACGTAATAGAACTTTTAGGAATAGGCCGAAACGAGGTTATCGAAAAGGTCTTTAAGCGAGCCAAAATAACTGTAATAATAAACGAAAGCGTTAAGAGTTAAACGTATAAGAGATTCGGTGCAAAACGTCCTTAAATTTTACGTATACATTACTTTAATGTTATTACGCGTTTCTTAACAAAGTTCTAGTAAGGTTTAAGCTTAATAGGGAAGTTCTAATATTAATTCAGGATCGAATTGCTTCCGATTAATCCTTAAAAGACGGGATTAACCGTTTGTCGAAAATTATAAAAAAGTAAATTACTTAAAAGATAAATTAATTTTTAGAATAAATAAAAGGAATATTAGCGTATCTTTTATTTTTTGATTAACATAATTCGATAAATATAACGTCTTACCCTTTAAGAAATTCGGCCATTTTGTGTTTAAGGTTTAGGATATATATCTTAACCTAATTAACTGGTTTTTAAATTATAGAATAACGATTTAAGGCGACGGTATATATGTAAAAAACAGCTTAGGTCCGATTAAAGGATACGAAAAAGTAGATATATTACTTTAAAGCCTTAGAAGCTTTAAAGCGTTACGTTTATATAACGTAGCTCATTACCTAAATTTCGCATATAGCCTGCTACTTCTCCGGCAGCTTCGAAAGAAAATGTATTAATTGAACAACCGGGGAACCAACAATTTTATTCGAAATAAGTATAATCAAATAGTTGCTACGTTAATAAATCAGTTTAATCAATTCGTTATCGAAAATATTAACGTAATAGTTACTTATGCAGCCTTTATATCCTACAAACGAAATGTTAACTTATATACAGCGAAACTACTACGAATCGGTAACGGTACGATATAGCGCCTAAAATTAGGGTACCTAGAGCCCGAAAGGATCGCCTAGTTGCAGTCTTATATAAGGGGAGTCCGCCTGAAGGGTTTTATAACAGTTGAATGCCGAGCATATAATAAAGCGAAAGCCAAGAAGCAAATACGCCGCAAGCCGAAAGAGGAAATTTTCGAATTAAGATAGCCAATCGCCATCGACTTTACAGATTTCGAAAAAAAAAATTTAAAAGATATAAATACGTTATGTTAGCGACAGATAAATATTTAGGCTTTATCTAAAATATCCACCTTAAGAATCGAAAATAAGATATATTAATTATAGCGTTCCGATATTTCCTAAGGGTTCTAAAAAAGTAAGATAAAATCTTTATACAAATATTCGAACGCAATAGTTATATCTAAAGATATAAAGTTAAAATACCGTTAAACTAACCCGTATTTAATTAATAATATAATTAAACTAAGTACTTACTGTCTAAAAAAGAATTAATAAAACGAAATTATAAGATATTTTTCTTATTAATAAATTAAAGTAATTTATAAAACATAAAAAAGGATATTAAAAACCGATTAACTCTCCCTAAAGGAAACGTGACCGTGTAGACAAAATTGGATAAAATGATAGATTACTACCTTAATTCCTAGGCTTCATTAAACCCATCCCTTTTGCAGGCATCTTACTCCAAGGCGATTTCAGACTGCCTTGTCCCGCTTTTATCCGCGTCGATTTTTGTCGAAATTCTGGACGGTTTTCGCAATCCGGAGCAGCCAGGCAAACTATCGCTCGTAGTTCTCCAGCATACATCGTTCCAAAATCTGAACTTCGAAGTTGTTAAGCCGGTTACCGCTTTCTTTTTCCAGTTCCCCTCCCAGTTTCGCTAATATTCCGCTTATAATCGTTATACTTTCCGGTATATATTCTTACAAAGATCGATTTCCGTTATTTTCGCGAATTAAATCGTATCCGAAAACTAATAACCGAAATCGATTAATTTGGGAAAGATTTTTGGGATCGATAGTGGTGTCGATGGTTTTAGCCCGTCCTGTAATTTTGTGCGAATTATGTACCGTTAATACGACAGTTTCTGTGGAAATCCTGCGGTTACGGATTACCGGTATCGTATATTCGGACTTGTCAGATATAGGGGACATCAGTTGTGTTGAATTAATTGGCTAGTTGCGTGGATTCTAGCAACGCGTGCTAATCTTTGAAGTAATCTAGCCACGGAACATATATGCTCCGATCAGAGGAAATCTTATCGGATATGGGTGCTAGCGCACCCCCTGCTAGCTGACACACCCCCTCAACGCCTCGACCCAGTTACAGCGTTAACCGTCACACTTCATCACTTTCTAAAGCCGTAGCATTCCATTCCACCTCTCCTTCGGCGATCGAATCCTTTTGATCAACCAATTCCTCCTTTGAAATCATTCGTAAGTTATTCCTCCGCCGATCGAGAGCTTTTATAACGTTTATTAATCCTAGCTACTTTTTAAAGTATTTAAAAAGATTTCGTAATAGGGCCTTTATTAATTTATCAGCTAATATGTCGCCTGTAAGCGTATAATCCACTTTGATCAAGTTCCTTTTTACGGCTTTTCGCAACCAGTAATTATGTATATTTATATGCTGCAACTTCGTCTGTAATAGGGCGACGTCGGCGTTGATAAAGCGAATAGTTTGTCGATTATCGCACCACATATTTAACGGTCCAGCATTTAAAGTAACTTCCAGTTCTTTAATTAATCGAAAGCTAAATAAGGCTTTTTTTATAACTTACGCAAAAGATAACAATTTTGTTTTTGTTATAAAAGTAGTTACTATATTTTGCTTATTCGCCCGTTATCTTATTATTTTTCCGAATAACTTTATAACATAAGCTTAAAAATTTTTTCGATCGATCGTATTATCCGTAAAAAAAGCGTCGCTTTCAGTATTTAACGAATCCTTACTTCCGAACTGTAACGTTAATATTTTAATTCCGATTAGGTATAATATAACCCGATCGGCAGCTTTATAATACGCGTCGTTAAGGTTTAGATTAAATCGGGCAAATCGGAATATTACAAAGGTTATATCGGGTCGTATATTAACTATTACGTATAAAATAAAATCGATCTTTTTTTGGTATTTATTAATAAACTTTAAATAAGTTAAATTAAAATTCGTCAGTAATTCGACGCTTATTATTAACGTATTTAGAAAGTTATTTAGATTTTTTTTGGGATTAAGTTAATTAGCTTATTTATAAAGTTAAATTAAAAACGCCAGATTTTTCTTTTAGTTTTGTTTTTAATTATTTCGATCTTTAGGAATTATTATAAATTTTCGCCTTTTATAAAAGTATATTATTTTTTTATTTATTAAATTACCTAATCGACGAGGTCTTAATTTTTCTTACGGTACGCCGTAACGATATCGTCCATAAAAAAAAATTAAGCACTTTTTAACGAATAAAATAATAAAGTTCATAAAAAACGGAATTAAGTCCCAAATTTTTAAATATTTTAATAAATTCCTTTTGCCAAAATAAAAATAATGCCCTTAATCCATATAATGCCTTTTTAATTAAAAGAATTTTGTTACGAGATAGGTATTTTAAAAGCGTTTTTATACATATTTCATAAGGTAAGTTGGCATTAACGAAAGCGTTTATTACGTTATACTGCTTAAGTTCTAAGTCGAATCTAGCCGTAATAGCGATTAAGGTTTTAAATAATTTTCCAGTTAAAGTAAATACGTATATATTACTATAAACGTTTTTTAGCTGTTAATCGCCCCGTACGACGAGACGTACCTTATATTTTTGCAACTAGTTATATTTATCGAACTTATAAATATATATTTATATATACCCTAAAACTTATTTCTTTTTAGCAACAAATTAATTAGCAACTTCCCAAAATTATATCTTTTTATGGCTTTATAAGTAAACTTTTTCGGCTTTACGGAATAATTTTCCTAACGGATATATATTTAATTTTTTATAATCTTGCGGCGGTAACGGTAAATCGCGCCTATATACCCGGTTTTGCAATTTAGGGATTTTATGTATTTTCGTATCGAAACTTTTCCGATTAAGATAGGGCGTATTTCGGGTAATTATTTTCCTTAAATTTTTGCAGTTTACCGGCCGATTATTAATCGTTTTATATTAAACGCGGTTTTTTATATTTTATAATCGTATCGATAATTATCCTTTCGATGCGGAACGTATAGGGAGTTTACGTTTATAACCTGTAAGGTACTTTCGTTTTTTACCGTTATTTTAGGTTAAACAAAACGATAAAAACTTAAGGTTATTTTTATTATTTCCGTTAACGTATTAATCGTAGCAGTTATTAAAGCAAACGCTGTTAAAGGTAATAAGCTAAAAGATAAAAATAGTTCGAATATAGCGGTCGTATAAGGGTAATTAATTTTATGCGAATAAGTTTGTTTTTCTTTATTCCGTACGTTTTATACGTTTGTGCTATTTTGGAATTACTTTTTTTATTTAACCGGTAGTTAAATTGTTCCATTTTAGTTTTTATCGTTTTTTTGTATTTGTATATTTGGGTAACTAAGGCCTTAATTAAGTAATTTTACCTATTGCAGTAACTTCTGTAACTTTTCTTTTATAACGTACAAAAGGTCGTTTTTTAAGTTTTTAATATTACTTAAAAAGGTGGCCTTTTCGTTGAATAATACGTTTCGAATGGCGATAACTTTGTTAATTAGTAAGTTCCAAATTTTATAAATATTCTTAAATCGGTAGCCGACGAAAAACTTAATTTATGCCTTAAGGTTCAGCTTTTGGAATTTTTTTTTTTTTTATGGCGGCAGTTATTATAACATAAGCTATACAGTTATATATTCGTAGGTAGGCTTGTTAAAGTTTCCGATTAAGTATTGTAACGCCGTTTTTGTACGTCAGGTAAATATAGTAAACTTCGTATAAGTTTTGCCAGAAAAGTACGTATTTGGGGGTACGGTTATACAGATATATTGCCGCTTTAAAAATGTATACGATCAAAAACAAGGGTAACTTAGCGTTATTTTGTATCGCAGTCGCTTTTTCCTTGATTATACCCTTTAAACGCTTTGCATCCCCGTTTTGGGCTTAGGTATACGGTATTAAGGGCTTAAGTTTGATACTGAAAGGAGGCGATTAAAGCATATTTCGAAGCTGGTAATTTTTTAAGATTTCGTTATCGCATTTAAACATTTGTAGGAAAACTTTATCCTGGTTTTTTAGAACCTTTAGGAGGTATCGAAACGCTGCGATTAGTATATCTTGCTTTCGATTTTTTAGATAAATATTTTAAATGTATCTTAAGTACCTGTCGGTTGCAAATATGACGTATTTGTATCTTTTAAGGTCTTTTTCGAAATTTGTAAAGTCGATGGCGATTCGTTATCCTAATCGGGAAGTTTCTTCCCTTAATTCGTAGCGTATTTGCCTTTTAGCTTTCGCCTTGCTATATGCTTGGCATTCGATTGTTGTAGAACTTTTTAAGCGGACTCCTTTTATATAGAACTGTAACTGGGCGATTATTTCGGGCTTTAGGTATCTTAGTTTTAAATGCTATATCGTACCGTTACCGATTCGTAATAGTTTTACTGTATATAAGTTAACGTTTCGTCTGTAAGCTGCGAAGGTTGCATAGGTAGCTGTTACGTTAATGTTTTCGATAACGAACTAATTAAATTTTTTTATTAACGTAATAACTATTTGATTATATTTATTTCGCATAAAGTTGTTAGTTTCCCGGTTATTTTATTAATACCTTTTTTTTCGGAGCTGCCGGAGAGATATTAGGTTGTATGCGAAGTTTTCGCAGTGGGTTACGTTATATAAACGTAACGCTTTAAGGCCTTTAAAGCTTTAAAGTAATATATTTACTTTTCCATATCCTTTGATCGGGACGAAATTGTTCTTTACGTATATACCGTCGCCTTGGATCGTCGTCTTATAATTTAAGAACCTATTAATTAGGTTAAAGATGTATATAGTGGACCCTGAATTTAGAATGGCCGAATTTCTTAGGGGGTAAAACGCGACGTTCGTCGTATTGCGTTAATCAGAAATTAAAAAATACGCCAATATTCGTTTTATTTTTTTTAGAAGTTAATTTGTCTTTTAAGTAATTGGTTTTTTTATAGTTTTCGACAAACGGTTAATTTTTTCTTTTAAGGACTGATCGGAAGTAATCCGGTTTTAAACTAATATTAAAATTCCTTTATTAGGCTTGAATTTTACTAAAGCTTTGTTAGGGAATACGTAATAATATTGGGGTAACGTATGCTTAGGGTTTAAGCACGTTTTATACCGAATTTTTTATGCGTTTAACTTTTGGCGTTTTCGTTTGTTACTGCTGCTATTTCGGTTCGTTTAGGAATTTCCACGATTGTTTCGTTTCGGCCTTTTGCCAAAAGTTCTATTACGTAGCTAATTGTTAATATCTTTGGTCTTTTCTTAATTAAAATCGTCCTAATTAAAGGAGTTTGTTAGGGCTTTATGGAAGGTCGGGAACGTTATTTTAACGCTTTTTGCTAATTGTTATAAATTCGTTATGGTTTAGTAATTTAAAAGATTAGCCTTAACTTTTAAGTAATTAATCGTTTTTTTTTCGATATTATTTTACTTAAAAAGCATAAATGAATTTAATTAATTAGGTATAATCGGCGTTACTGCTGCATATAACTAATTCGTTTAAATAATTAGCATAGTTGTTTCGGGGATTCCGTAACGTTGGCCTTAGGTTATAATCTTTTGTTATTTCGTTATTTATTTATTAAACTTTTTAGCGGCTTTCAGGGCCTGCTTTAATCGTTTTTCGTATTCGCGTTTGGTATTTATAAGCAATCGGCTGTCGTAAACCTTTCCTAATTGTTGCAATTTAGCGTATTAGCTTTTAAGGTTGTTATTTAAGTTTAAGCAGGTTTGTTTAATCGATAGGGAAACGCTATTTAAAACCTATTTCATAAGTTCGTTGCAGTTCTTTCGAAAGGTTTTATATTCCCGGTTTAAATAAGTATAAGTCGCAAAGTCCTAATTGTAAGCTTGTTTGCTTTCGGTCGTCATTTCGAGGGTATTTATCGGATAACTCGTGTAATCGATTTTTTCGGTGGTTCTTCCGGAAGATAAAGATAAGGATAAGGTTGTAGTAGTCGGGGTATTAATTCGCGTTTAAAAACGAATTTGTTTCTTTAGATAAAAGGTAATAACGGGTGCTGTAGGTTTAATAGGTTATAAAACGTTCTAACTAGGATTAATATAATCCTATAGGTCGTATCCCTTGGTTTTAGTTTTAAATTCGTCCTTAAATTTGTTCCAGTCCTTAAGACTGGTATAGATAACTGCGGACGTCGACGGTACGGTCGCTATTGTAACTAATAAGTATATAGATAATTACTATTAATGTGCAGCCTATATTGTTTCAGTAACAGCTGATTAATTGATAGATAATACGAATTAAGCGAATAAGACTCTTAATTGTTAAATATAGGGGATGTCAGTTATGTTAAATTAATTGGCTAGTTGCGTGCATTTTAGCAACGCGTGCTGATCTTTGAAGTAGTTTAGCCACGGAACATATATGCTCCGATTAGAGGAAATCTTATCGGATATGGGTGCTAGCGCACCCCTTGCTAGCTGACAGGACTTGCGCGGCATGCTGTCTTAGGTAACTCGAAAGGATGGCGTGGGAACGATCGAGACTGGCGAGTGCTCGGAAAGATGCCAGCCTTTTATACGCAGTACGGCGCAGTTAAGGTTTACCATTAAGGTTTGCTTTTAAGGTTTATTTTTAAAGTTTACCGTTGGGGTTTATCTTTAAGGTTTATCCTTAAGGTTTACCGTTAAGATTTGCCTTTAAGGTTTGCCTTTAAGGTTTATTTTTAAGGTTTACCGTTAAGGTTTATCCTTAAGGTTTACCGCGCAAAGCTTAACATTTCTTGAGTTATATTGTTTAACCCTGCCGAACCGTAAAGCCAGCGGGTATAAGGTTTATCAGGGTCGAAGCTTATCGGCAACTACGTATCAGTCGGCTTTAAAGTGAGGCTCTATAGGACTGAAATATCAAACTATCCTAACCGTAAAAACCATTGATTAATTGTCGTGTTCGAAGATACTGTGTATAGTATCTATCGTGCAAATTACATCGTGTAATGATTTTCTGTGTATTTGGCTCAGCCTGGAAAATAATGCTTGAACCTATTCGACCTTGCAAGAACCGATTAACCTATAAAAAGATAATTAAATAAGATTACTTTTTGATTAAAGCGACGATACGATATCGGATACTTTAGATACTGCAAATATCGAGTTACTTAAAGATTGGCAGCTTAAACCTTTAAAACCTGTAAAAATAAATATTAGAGTGCAAATATTAAGTAACTAGCCGATTAAAAGTTATGCAGTTATAAACGATAGCGATACGATAAAGACGACCCGATTAAAAAAACGGAAGAAATTAACACGATTAATTGCGAAAAACCAAAATATAATAATTTCTTTAAATTCTTTTAAATTTTCTTAAGTTCTTATAAGTTCCTTTAAATTCTCTTACCGTTCCGCTTACCGATATTTTGTACCATAATTATTATGCTTTACTTATAATTAATACGTCCGGCTATATTCGCCCGGAACCGGGAATTAATAATAAAAATGTTTTACCTTATTTCGAAACTAATTTTTATCGAATATCTTAATAATAAGATAAGTTTTTGCGCCAAAGTTTTTTTTTTTTTTGATTCGTAATAACCGTAAAAAGCTGGTCTTAAATGCTTTAAACCGCTTATTTCTGAAAGTGCAATTATGCCTTTCGATAAACCCGATACAGTTATTATAAATCCCGTTGAAAAAGCTAGGAATCGATTAGTACTTAGAAAATGGCTATATTCCGTACTGATTAGGATATTTCGATGTTATATATCGTTTTTCGCAAAGCTTGCAAAATATTAAGTTAAGTATACCGAATACCTAAATAAATAAATAAATAACGTATTTAGGATTTTTGGTAAAGATAGTTATAAAGTAACCTAAAAGATTAGCCGGATAGATTTCGACGTATATTAGATAAGCTACCAAGTTTTCCATTAACTGGAAGTACTTAATTATATTGGTTTAAGTATTGGCGGCCGACTAAAAGCTTTTACTTACGATCTGCCATTATAAGTACCGAGTAATAGCCGGATTACCGATAACGCTAATAAATATAACCCCGAGCATTTGTACCGATTAACGGATTTTATTAACGATGTTACGGAAAAGCTTAAGTACTTATTTCGATATGCTTAAACGTAATATGGTATATAACGTTATTATTATTCCAGAATTTGGTTACGTTTTAATTATTATCGAAATATGTATGGCGAAAACGTAACGTTTCGATATTAAAGTATGGCCCAGGGACCCGATTAGTAACCTGAAGACTTGCCGGATATGCTGGGATTGTCGAAGCCGTTAATGAAAACCTGGCGACAAAACTGCTAAGGGATATCGACATGTTAATGGGAATAAGGATAACCGACACTGATTGTCGACCACCGATTATTTGTTTAACGATATAAAGGATTAGATTAAGCTTTAAAGTTATTTTAATTACTTTTGTTGATGGAAGTATATATCGTATCGGCTAAAATCTTAAAAGCAGTAAATTATCCATAACCGGCATTTTTGGTAATAAATTGTTTTAATTAAAGTTTATGTTACGGAATTTATATTAAAAGGTAGGGGTAAGGTTAAAAATAAGTGCTTAACGATATATTAGGTTTTATAATTTGCGAACGTTATTAGGATTATTGCTAGGGATTATTTTAGAGATGTAGATGAAGATATAGAATTCAAGGAGAGAATACGGAAGTAGGTGAGCTAACTAGCTATATATGGTCTTGCCAAGCAAAGCTTGCTACATAAGTGGGTCTGCCAAGCCAATAGCGCTTGGAGCACCAAATAATCCTTAACAATTATATAAAGGTTTTGAATCCCGAATATTACTTAAGAACTTATCGATATAACGGGTTAATGATTTGAAAAATATAAACGAATTTAATACCGCTAAGATTTTACGACGATAATTAAAGATTTGGTTTAGGTTATTAATATTCGCTTTAACCTTAAGATGGACAGGCTTCTTAGTACCAAAACCTAAAAGCTTGTTACCTGGACCAGACTTTTTCTTAATAGATAATTTTTTTATAATATGGTTAAGATTACCTGGGCCTGCATTTCCGTAAGAACCTTGGGGATTGCGTAGATTTGATGGTTGACGAGAACTTATAATAGTATTGATTAATGCAACGAGGATAATTATGTATGTATTTGGATATGTGTTGGATTTGGAGAGAAAAGTTGGAGTGATATTGTAGAAAAGTTGCAAACGAAATATAGGTGCGAAAAACGAGTGCATATACCTAATTAAAGAAAGCGACAACGACGGCACCTTTTTATATAACTTCGGATAAAATTTTCTGGGAATTTCTCGGCGTATACGTTTTATCTGCAAAAGTTCGGTGCATTAACCTTAGATACATTTAATCAGTTGAACGTATAAGTTACTGGTAGATTCTGGCGAATTCCTGTATCTATATAATAACTACTTCTTAATACCTGCAAAGTACCTATATTATACCAATATATATATTATACATTATTTCTAGCTATTATTATTATCTTTAAATTATTTAGTACTAACGTCTCACACCATTAAACGGCTCGTTTCTTGGCACCTCGCAACAACAAATTCAAATTGCTTAACCATAACACACCAAGTCAACCCAAATCAATCGTATGCTCTTTCGCTGACCGTGTCTACAGCTTCTAGATAAGTGCACGCATTATATCAAGGCCTGTTGCGGACGCCATATTGCCATTTCTTCCTCCCAACCCGCCTGCGACCGGCCACCCTCCAACGCGTCCAAGCTAATATTACCTCCATTTCGCGAGTACTAAAGCCGACCGATAAAAAAACGATTCTCAACCAAGTCCTTAACCCAAATACGCGAGCATTTCTTGTCCGGTTGTCATACGTTGAAGATATGCGTCGGGAAACGTGTTGGAAGGCGTATTAGAATTCGCGTTGCAGGACGTTCGCGGGGCGTTCGCAGGGCGTTCGCGGGGCGCGTCGGCGTGTGGCGGGGCGTGTGGCAGGGCGTGTGGCAGGGCGTGTGGCAGCGCATAGCAGCTTGTATAGCAGGGTACGTCGGGCTTAATCTGGCAACAACTCGATACCTACGCAATTCAATGATTAAAACAAACGTTTCCAATAAAGAGGAATACGTACTATACAGGATGAACAAATTCTTTTGGCTGGCAGAAAGGTTATAGCAAAGAATTGCTGCCAATAGCTGCTGGAGATAGTCGGTCGCATATAGGTTAAGAAGAAGGAATGGCAACATGGCGTCCGCAACAAGCTTTGATATAACGCGTGCATTTATCTAGAAGCTGTAGACGCGGTTAGCGAAAGAGCATACGATTGATTTGGGTTGACTTGATGTGTTGTGGTTGAGCAATTTGAATTTGTTGTTGCGAGGTGCCAAGAAACGAGCCGTTCAATACTGTGAGATGTTATACCTAAGTATATTAAGTAGTACATCCTTAATTATTATATTGTAATTTAAAAAACGTACTATGCAAGGTAAAGGCGAAAGCTTCAAAAGTTAAATACCTTGGATTTTGGAAAGCTTATATAATCGGCTAATGTACCTATATAGCAAAAAGAAAATATAGTACAATTTCTTAAAAAGATACATAACAATAATTTTACCTCTTACCCCGTAAAAGAAATTGCGCCTTAAATTCGTTTTGATCGGCTTATTTCCATATACCCAAGGTATATAAACGGTTCACGTTTATGGAAAAACATTAACCCGCTACTATATTGGTTAACAGAATAATAAAATAACGAAGTAACTAAATTATTTATAGTAAACCCTTATAATCGTTCAAAATAAAATTTACTTACGTTTCGAAAATATTACTGCCCTTATCCAAATAATCGCCCAGGACGTATCTTTAAAAATTATCGCCGTTATTCCAAAAGCTGGACGAATAATTTTATATAGCAAGTTTAAATTAATTCCTAATAAGACTTAAAAGGCGATTGATACCAGTAACTCGAAATATGTATAGTTTATCGCTTAAACTAAGTCTCGACAGATAAAGGTTCAATAAGGCATTAAATTAATATGTTATACAACCGATTAAAACGTTAGGTGTTAATATTCGACATTTATGTTACCGAAAATCGTACCTAGTTGCTACTTTAGCTATACCGAAAAGCGTAAAAAAAATTAGAACTGGATAATTCGCCTGCTCGTATAGTAATCGTTAAAATGCTTACCTAAACCAGATATTATATTTGCAGACTGAGGAATATTTATATTATTTACATTATTACTTGTAATCTTACGAAATAAGGAAATATAATCATAACTAAAGGGATAAAATTTGGAGAATATCGAATGGAAAATAGCATTACCGATATAATTAAAGCATTTTTAGGCTTAAAACCAAAAAAGAAAAACGCTAAAAGAAACCTAAGAAAATGGCCAGGAAACTTTCCTTTTTTATTAGCTGAAAAAAATACTAATAAGCCATATTTTAATTAATCTACCCGATTATTTTATGGTAAACGACGTTAATTAAAGCAACGTCCTAATTAATTTTAGCAATTATTTGCAAAACCATTTCCGATATCAATATCCCTTTCCTTATCAATTTAGATAAGCCTATCGGCATCTAAAGCTATACGTTTTAATCGGACATTTACGAAATTACCATTCGAAATAAAATACAAGCTTCGACCGAAGGTTGGTAATCAGCGAGCAATGGCAATGGTACAAGGTTAATATATTACGCCGTATAAGTAGGTAAAAAATACATTCGAAGATGCTAGGTAAAAATTTAAACTATACTTCCCATAAAAACAACCAGGTTAGGCTAAGTACAAGTCTTTAATTAATACAGAAAAACTAAAAGGTAAGGCTGAAAAGAAACAGAAAAGGGCTATATAAAGGAAGATCTGGCCAAACGTTAAAGACGAAATCTTAAGTTAAAAATAATGGAAAATAAACCGCGCAAACGTTAATCAAATTGATTAATAGGTTTCATATATAGTTTATAACATTGGAAATAAGTTGCGTTATATTTTTATTTATTTCTTAAAATGGATTGAAAATAATCTTATCTCGAGAAAAAAGGGTTAAAATGGTCCAAGATGCCGGGCCAAGGGGCATAGCTTGGCTAATCAGTTAATCAGCTTTATATGTATATTTCTAGGAACTCTTTCCGCCGGGCGCAACCCCGAAGCATGTTCATCATCAGTAATCGTTTATCAGTTACTTACCACATACACACACTCATATATATTCTAAAGTCTGGTTCAATACCGACCCAAAATACAGTGTTTTTCGTTTACCTTCATTACCGCTACACTCGGTTATTCTATCGTAACACGCTTTCCTAAAATGCTCTGATCGGAACTGAATCTCCCCGTCCCAATATAATAGGTATATATTTACTCCCTAAAGGAGACGTAACCGTTTAGACAAAATTGGATAAAATGATAGATTGCTACCTCAACTTCTAAGCTTCACTAAATCTATCCCTCTCGCAGACTGCCTTATTCCGCTCCTATCCACGTCGATTCTTGTCGAAATTCTGGACGGTCATCGCAATCCGAAGCAGCCGGGCAAACAATCGCTCGTAGTTCTCCATACATCGTTCCAAAATCTGAACTTCGAAGTTGTCAAGCCGGTTACCGCCTTCCCCTTCCAGTTTCTCTTCCCGTTTCGCTAATACTCCGCTTATAATCGTCATACTTTCCGTTATATACTTTTATAAAGATCGCTTCTCGTTACTTTTGCAAATTAAATCGTATCCGAAAATTAATAACCGAAATCGAGTATTTTAAGAAAGATTTTTTGAATCGATAGTAATGTCGATAGTTTTAGCTCGTCCGGTAATTTTGTGCAGATTATATACCGTTAATACGACAGTTTCTGTGGAAATCCTGCGGTTACGGATTACCGGTATTGTATATTCGGACTTGCGCGGCATGTTATCTTAGGTAATTCGAAAAGACGTAAAAATGATCAAACTGTAAGATTAACGAGGGCTCGGAAAGATGCCAGCCTTTTATGCGCAACATAGCGCAGTTAAGGTTTATTGTTAAGGTTTGCCTTTAAGGTTTATCCTTAAGGTTTACCGTTAAGATTTGCCTTTAAAGTTTGCTTTCAAGGTTTCTTTTTAGAGTTTACCGTTAAGGTTTATCCTTAAGGTTTACCGCGCAAAGCTTAACATCTCCCAAGTTATATTATCTAACTCTGCCGACCCGTAGAGTCAGCGGGCATAAGGTTTATCAGGGTCGAAGCTTATCGGCAACCACGCAGTCGGTTTCAAAATGAGGCTTTATAGGACTGAGGTATCAATCTATCCTAACCGTAAAAGCCATTGATCAGTCATCGTGTTCGAAGATACTGGGTATAGTATTTATCGTGCAAATTACACCGTGTAATGATTTTCTGTGTATTTGGCTTAGCCTGGAAAATAAGGCTTGAACCCATTCGACCTTGTATAGGTATATATTTACAAATTCGACAAACATAATTAATTGCGAAAATGCAAGGTACGTTTTGTTGTGCGAGATAATTAACAGCTAAGAAACGCTTATAATAATATATACGTATCTACTTTAATCAAAAAGCTATTTAAAAATCTAATCGTTATTACAGCTAAATTCGACTTAAGATAAAAGTAATATAACGTTATTAACGCCTTCGCTAACGTTCAGCTACCTTATAAAATATATATAAAGACATGCTTAAAATACCCATATCGTAACAAGACTTTTCTAATTAAAATGATATTATATAAATTAAGGAATTACCTCTATTTTAACAGCAACAATTCATTAAAATGTTTAGAAATTTAAAACTTAGCTCCATTTCTTATAAACATTATTATTTTATTTATTAAGAGGTATTTATCTTATTTATATAGACGATATCGTTACGGCGTACCGCAAAAAAAATTAAGACCTCGTCGATAAGGTAATTTAGCAAATATAGAAACGATATACCATTATAAGGGGTAAGGACTTGGAGTAGTTTCTTAAAATCGAAATAATTAAGACAAGATTAGAAAAACAGGGTTTTTTGATTTGACTTTATAAATAAATTAACTAGCCTAGTTTTAAAAGCAAGTCTAAATAACCTTCTACATACGTTAATAACAAGCGTCGACCTATTACCGAATCTTGATTTAACTTATTTAAAGATTGTTAACAAATATTAAAAAAGATCGGTTTTATCCAATACGTAGCAGTTAATACGTAACTCGATATAGTTTTTGCAGTATTCCGATTTGCCCGATTTAATTTAAACTTTAATAACGCGTATTATAAGGCTGCCGATCGAATTATATTCTTCCTAATCGGAATTAAAAATTTAATATTATAATTCGCGAACAAATAGGCGTTAAATACCTGCAATTTTTTTTTTTTTTTTTTTTTTTTTTTTTTTGAAAAATAATACAATCGATCGACAAAAACTTAAATTCATGTTATAATGTTGATTAGAAAATTTATAAAATAACAGCCGAATAAACAAAATATAATAATTACTTTTATAATAAAAATACAGTTATTATTTTTATGCAGATCATAAAGAAAAGCTCTATTTAATTTTCGATTAATTAAAAAACTCGAAATTCCCTTAACATCCCACACGGTTGAATGGGACACACGATTAAACGGAACACTTTTTGGCACTTCGCAGCAACAAATTCAAATAACTCAACAACAACATATCGCATTAATTCAAATCAATCGGATTATTTTTCGCTAAATATATCTATAACTTCTACACAAGTACGCGCATTATGCCCAGGCTTGCCGTAAACGCCACACTTTGGTTCCTTAATTTTAACCCTTTTACAATAACTCCCTTTAACTTCTATTAGCTGCATTTTTTTACTACTCCCTTTTTTTGAATTAAAAAAGCTTATTCCTTTTATATGATAAGTATTTCTCCTTCTTAAAAACGTTTATTTTTAAGCTTGCGACGTTTACTTAAAATATAATTCGTTTCGCGCAATTAAGTAGCTTCTTCTTAAAAAAAACCCCTTTTCGTACAAAAGTAACAAATAACTTTTGATTAAAAGGTTAACCCATTTAATTATTCTAGTTAACGAGCTACCCGGTTAGTTTCTAATCTTCTTCTACAAATAACGTACTTACCGCGTTATTTATTTGATATTCTTAAGGGTTTTCGCAAACGGGGAAACGGTCGGCGTAAGCATAACTGGAAAAACCTCCAATTCGAAAAGAACGTTATTAGGATTAAATAAAAAAAGCCAGCTTTCGCAAATCCAGATTTGATGTTATCGGACGTTATAGCAGCTTGGAACGCGTCGTAAAAGCCGGCAAGGAAATCTTCTTTGGCAATATAAATATAGTGGCGTCGCATTAATTTTTCGACATACCGCAAATAAACGCGTTTCAAGATAAAAAAACAAAATACATCAAAAAGTTAAAGCCGATACGAAGAATACGCGGGTATACAAAACGTAATAATATTATTATTAGCGCAGTATTTTTCGAATTCCATCGAATGGTAACTTTCTTGGCCGTCGGGGATAAGGAAACGTTTCGAACCTTTTGTACGCGTCCGAATATATTTGTAAAATGCTGGATTTATTCGAAATTTAATTTATTTGTTTTCCAACTATTATTATTTAATATAATTTTCCAATCGGCTATTAATAATAAGTTATTTCGGTATTAAGATTTAAAATAATGATTTTCTGCTATAATAACACATTATAATATAGCCCAATTTTAGGAATTAATAGCCTGGATAGTTATAACTTATTTTTTAGTTTTTTATTACGCTTATTAAATTGGGACGGGGAGACTCAGTTCCGATCAGAGCATCTTTGAGGGCGGTGTCACGATAGAATAGCCGAGTGCAGCGGTAATGGAGGTAAATAAAAACACTGTATTTGGGTCCGTGTTGAACCAGACTTTAGAATAGACATGAGTGTGTATGAATGAACTGATGATCGATAGATAAGCATGTTTCGGGGTTGCGCCCGGCGAAAGAGCTCCTAGAAATACATATATGGAGCTGATTAACTGATCAGCCAAGCTATGTCCCCTGGCCCGGCACCCTGCACCATTTCAACCTTTATTTTTCGAGATAAGATTGTTCTTAATCTATCTTAAAAAACAAATAAAAATATAACGCAATTAATTCCTAACGCCATAAACTATATATGAAACCGATTAATTAATTTAATTAACGCTTACGCGGCTTATCCTTTATTATTTTTAACTTAAGACTTCGTTTTCGACGTTTGGCTAAATCCTTTCGTTACTTACCCTTTTCCTGCTTCTTTTAAGCCCTGTCCTTTAATTTTTTTATACTAATCAAAAACTTTTACTTAGCTTAACCTAGCTATCCTTATAGGAAGTATGGTTCTGGTTTTTACTTTATATCCTCGAATATATTTTTTACCTACTTGTACGGCGTAACATATTAATTATATTATTGCTATCGCTCGCTAATTACCAACCTTCGCTTGGGGTTTATACTTTATTTCGAATGGTAATTTCGTAAATATTAAATCAGGACGTATAACTTTAAATGCTGATAGGCGAGTTTAAATTAATAAGAAAAGGGGCATTAATATCGGAAATAATTTTACAGATAACTGCTAAAATTAATTAAAACGTTACTTTTGTTTTCGTCGTTTACCATAAAATAATCGCGTAAATTAATTAAAGTTTGATTTATAATTATCTTCCTTAATTAATAAAGACGGAAAGTTTTTAAGTTAATTTTTTACGTTTTTTTTAACGTTTTTCGTTTTTGGTTTTAAACTTAGGAATTCTTTAATTATATCGATAATATAGTTTTCCATTCGATATTTGCCAAATCTTGTTATTTCGGTTATAATTTTATTATTCCATTTTATAAGGTTACGAGTAATAATATAAAAGATATAAGTAATTTATAATCCGTAAGTATAATATTTAATTTAGGTAAGCATTTTAACGATTACTATACGGGCAAGCGGATTATTTAGTCCTAATTTTTTACACGTTTTTCGATATAGTTAAAATAGTAACTGCGCATAATTCTTGGTAACATAAGTATCGAATATCAGCAATAAACGCTTTAGTCGGTTATGTAATATATTAATTTAATACCCCATTAAACCTTTAGCAATCGGAACTTTAATTTAAGCAACTAACTATATATATTTCGGGTTATTAATATTAATCGCTTTCTGGGTTTTATTAAGAATTAATTTAAACCTGCTATGTAAAATTACTCGTTTAGCTTTTGGGATAACGGCGATAATTCTTAAAGGTACGTCCTAGGTAATTATCTGGATAAAAGCAATAATATTGTCAAAACGTAAGTAAGTTTTATTTTAAACGATTATAAAGGTTTGCTACAAATATCCAACTGTTTCGTTATATTACGGTTTTATTAACCAATATAATAACGGGTTAATGTTTTTTTATAAACGTTAATTATTAATATTCCTTAAGTATATAGGAATAAACCGATTAAAACGAATTTAAGGTGTAACTTCTTTTACGGGGTAAGGTATAAAATTATTATTGTACATTTTTCTAGAAAATTGTACCATGTTATCTTTTTCTTATATAGGTACATTAACCGATCGTACAATTTCTTTAAAATCCGAAATATTTAACTTCTTGAAACTTTCGCCTTTATCCTACATAATACGCTTCTTAAATTACGACATAATAACTGGAGATATATTAATTAATATATTTAGATATAAGATTAAATAACTTAAAGGTAATAATAATAACTGGGGATAATATAATATATATATATATATATAAATATATTAATATAAATATAAGTATTTGCAAGTATAAAAGTATAGTTATTATATAAATCCAGGAATTCGCTAAAATTTGCCAGTAACTTATACGTTTAACTAATTAAATGCATTTAAAGTTAATGTACCAAATTTTTGCTGATAAAACGTATACGCTGAAAGAATCCCAGAAAATTTCATCCGAAGTTATATAGAAAAATGCCTTCGTTATCGCTTTTTTTAATTAGATATGTATATTCGTTTTCGTACTTATACTTCTTTTGTAACTTTTCTGTAATATTATTTTAACTTTTCCTTTTAAACTTAATACATATCCAAATATATATATAATTATTTTCGTTATATTAATTAATACCATTATAAGTTTTCGGCAGCTATCAAATTTACGTAATTTCCAAGGTTTTCGCGGAAATGTAAACTTAAGTAATTTTATCCCTGCTATAAAAAAATCGTCCATTAAAAAGAAATCCGGTCCAAGTAATAAATCTTTAAATCCTGGTACCAAAAAGCCTGTCGATCCTAAGATTAAGACAAATATCGAAAAGTTGGACCAAATTTTTGATTATCGTCGTAAAATCTTAGCAGTATCAAATTCGTCCATATTTTCCAAGCTATTAACCCGTCGTATCGATAAGTTTTTAAGTAATATTCGAAATTTAAAGCTTTTATATCATCCTGATAATATTCGCAAATTTTAAAACTTAATATATCGTTAAGTACCCATTTTTAACCTTACCCTTACCTTCTAGTACAAATTCCGCAATATAAGTCCTAATCAGGATATTTTACTATTAGAAATACCGGTTATAAATAATTTACTATTTCCAAAACCTTAACCGATACGATATGTACTACTATTAACAAAAGTAACTAAAATATTTCCAAAGCCTAGCCCATTTTTTAGTATCGTTAAACAAATAGTTGGTAGTCGGCGATCAGTAATGCCTATACCTATTTCCATTAACATGCCGATATTTAATAGCAGTTTATTCGCTAGGTTTTCATTAACGGCTTCGACAATCCCAATACGTCGGGCAAATCCTCGGATTATTAATCGGGTCCCTAAACTATATATTAATATCGGAACGTTACGTTTTCGTCGTATTTATCTCGATAATAATTAAAACGTAACCAAATTTTAGAATAAAAATAATATTATATATTACATTACTTTTCAGCATATCGAAGTAAATACTTAGTTTCTTTTATAATATTATTAATAAAATCCGTTAATTAATATAAATGTTCGGGGTTATATCTATCAACGTCATCGATAATCCAGCTACAAATCGATACTTGTAATAGCAAATCGAAGGTAAAAACTTTTAAGCGGCCGCAAATACTTAATCCAATATAATCAAGTACCTTTAGTTAGTAGAAAACTTGGTGGCTTATCCAGTATACGTCGAAATCTATCGGGCCCATCGTTTAAGTTATTTTATAGCTGTTCTTGCTAAAGATCCCAAATATGTTACTGGTTTATTTATTTAAGTATTCGGTATACTTAATCTGGTACCCTGCGAGTTTTGCGAAAAGCGATATATAACGTCGGAACATCCTAATTAATACGGAATATACCCATTTTTTAGGTATTGGTCGATTCCTAACTTCTTTAACGGGGCCTGTAATAACTGTATCGGGTTTATCGAGGGGCATAATTGTACCTTCCGGGACGAGCGGTTCAAGGCATTCAAGGCCAGCTTCTCGCAATCGCCACGAATTAAAGAGGACATTTGTGCAGAAACTTCTCCCATCATCAAGATATACGATGGGGATTGGCTTCGAAGCAAGGTGGAAAAACATGTCACTGATTCCCGGTTCCGGGCGAGTACAGCAGAACGCATTTAGTTTCTCGCAATCAATCGCGTTAATCTCCTCCGTTCTCCTGATCGTATCGTTTCTGTCGTGTCGCTGTCGTCCACAACCGCATAACCTTTAAGTCGGCCACTTGGTATCTGCACCCTAATATTTGTTCTTACTGGTTCTAAAGCTTTAAGCTACCAATCTTCAGGTAGCTCGACATTCGCAGTATCCGAAATGTCCGATATCGTATCGTCGCTCTAATCAGCAAGTAATTTCGTCCAGTCGTTGTTTTATAAGTTAATCGGCTTTTAATATCCTTTTTCATTTTTCATAAATTGCTTTAATTTATTAACCAAAAATGTATTTTGCAATTTATTTTTATTAATTTTTTTCAAATAGTAAATACCTAAACCAGTAATGTTATTAATTAAATACGGGCCAGTTTAACGGTACTTTAACTTTATATTTTTGGATATATTTATATATCGTAACGTATTATATAATAATACCAGGTTGTTCATTTTTAAAAGTTTATCTTTTATTTTGTTCCTTTTTTTTTTATTCGTTAATTTAATTGCTTTGTGGCGTTATTTAGCGATTACTTTAATAACCTTAGCCATATTTTCAGCTTTTCTCTTTAAAAGCCGAATTCTTTGCGTAATTAAATCTTTTTTCGGAATATCTGGATCCTAAATTATAATTTTCCATGTCGGCAGGATTGTTTCGATCGGTAAAAGCGCTTTCTGTCCGTATAGCAGTTTGTAAGGGCTAAGGCCTTAACTTTTTATAATGGTATTGTCGGCGAAGACCATCTTAGGTAAAAGCTTAACCTATCCTTTGCCAATCCTATTCGTCGTTTTTATTAAAGCTTTAACGATCGGAACGTATCCTTTTTCGATTAGGCCTTATCGCCAGGTTATATACGCGGTATTAACTTTCCTTTTAATTCTTAATGCGTCGTAAGCTTTAATAACTTCGTCCTTATTTTCTAAACCTTCGTTAATTTTAATTTTAATCGAGATACCATATCGATAAAAAATATGCTTTTTAAAAACTTTTTGATTATTCCTAACGTAATTAATTCCAGGGCTTTAGTTATTAAATAATTAAATAATTCGTATTTAGCTTTAACCGTAACTTTACAACTATCGTTATTTGATATAAATTAAACATCGATTATCTAAATAATAGTTATATTAATCGGCTGCGAAAATCTATAACCTTTTTTAAAACGTCGATCGGCTGCTTTCTGGCATTTGATATACGTAAGCACTACCTTTTAAATATGGCCAAATATGTTACGCCAATAATATAAAGCTGTTATGCGACGGTAGGTCGAATTTCGTCTTTTATGGCCATAATTTTTATGACATTACTTAATTACCGCAAGTCGTTTTTGTTCGGTAATAACCATTCGCCGGCTGCCGTACCTCTTATTTACCTTACGCTAAAAAATACTATCTTAAACAAAATAATTTGACGTTTCGGATTTAAAATCATTTTTTTTTTCTTTCTTAAAATATTATCGAACCAATTAAGGAAATTTATTATCGTTAAAAACTTAACGTATTTTTGTAACGTTTCAAACCAGTTTTTAATAAAAGGTTCCTGTCGCCGATCCGTATTAATAAGTATAAAGGTTATGTTAATTAAAATAAAATTAAGCCGAATAACATTAAACTAAATATTAATAAAATTATCAACTTTTCCTTGTTATTAATCGTCCAACGCGTTAAAAGTTCCAGGTAACTTTCGGAATAAGCCGTCCGTTATTATATTTTTCTTATTAAGGACATATTTAATTTTAAAATCGAACATTTTTATCCAGGCGACTTAACGAATAATTATAACATTAAGTAAAAAGCTTAAGAAATTATTAATTTAAACCACCAGTACCTTAACGTTAATCTTTAATATAAATCGGACTTTATAAATGTGATTTTGGAATCTTTTCAAAATCTTAAAAACAGTTCGATATTTAAGTTTGCTAACGTCGTAATTTAACTTAATACTTTTCTAAATGCCACTTTTAAAACGCGCGGAATACTTTACTTTATTAATTAATTAACCGAAAGTACCTTTAAAGCTTTCCTTATTTGCGTCTATCCTTATAATAATTTTTCCGGTATCAAGGTTATAATTTAAGGTAATTAAAGTTAAGGCAGTAATAATCGCTTTTTTAACATTTTCTATTACGTAATCCTAATTAAGGCCCCAAATAAAAGGTTAATTTTTCCGGAATAAACGTATAAAAGGCTTTATTTTAATAACGAAATACGTAATAAATATTTAATAATAAACGACAATACTTAAAAAAGCTTTAATTTCCGAAACGTTTTTATATAACTAAATCTTTAAGATCTTTTTTATCTTAGCTATATCTGATCGCCGCCCATTCGTTTCGTAAATAAATCCGACTATAACTGTTATTTCTTAATATTACTAAAACTTTTTTATATTAATCGTCGTACCAGCAAGCTCGCAATTAAAAAAGGTCTTATCTATATTCACGATATATTAATAAACAAATCGCCGAATTCCTGGAAAAATCTTTTCGTCGTTATATATTATCTTTAAGCTTTTAACCCCAACATTATCGTCGAATGGCCGGGTTATATCGAACATCAAATCGTTTAAAATTTTCCTAACTACGTGGCAAAAATAAATTATAAAGTTAATAAACCCTTAAAGCATAATGGTATACCTTAAAAGTCCTAACGGTATCGCGAAAATAATAAGATTTTTATTAGCTAAAACTGAAGTAACTTAATCGTAGCTTAAAAAATAGTTTACTAAAGTAATTAATAAGCATATAGCAAAATCCGCGGAAAATTCGTCGCAATTATCCGGTATAAAGGCATTTCGCAAAGTAACAGCATTTAATTTAGTCGTTAAATTAATTAATCGGAAATTATTATCTTTTTTTTCGATTAAGAATTAAGCATTTTTATATATAGCATAAAACTATTTAAAGATACCTTGTTAAATACGCACTTTTAATATTTCGATTAACTTATCTTTGATACTCGCCGGCACTGTTATGCCCTTAGTTTGCTATGCCTTATAAGGGATCGTTCGAATTTTATAATCAGATGCGATATTTGATTTAACTTTACCATATTTTTTCCAATCCCAAACTAAAGCAGCTTCTTTACGAAAAAGCATTTCTTTAAAAAAGGTTTTCTTTACCGCAGGTAAACTTATTTCCTAACTGATTAAGAATTTCGTTAACGCGTTCCTTAATAAATCGGGTTTTTCGGGGCATAATAGTAAATTTAGAAAATAAAGCAGCTAAAGGTATACCAGGCTCGTCGGGCTTTTCGCCATTTTACTTAATAACTTACTAAACTTTTTTAAATTCCTTAACTTTTTAATTCGGGTTTTTAAAAAGTATTGATTTATTAAAAGGTGCATCGTCGACAGGGACTACTTTCTTTTACTTAGGTTTATATATTATATTAATTTAGACGGTCCGATTATTATTAATTTTTTGTTATATTTCGTTCTATAATATTCCATATAAAGCATACGCCAGTTTTTCGTTATTAAACTGGCCTAAAATCTTATTTCCGGGTTCCAGCTTATTATTAATAACTTTTTAAATAATTCTCGCGTCTTAATTAACGTAAGTATTATTAATCGAAAACATATAGGGGCCTATAATTTGCTCGTTTATCCTTTCGTTCGTAAATTTGTTTTCGTTAATAAAACGGCTTACTATTTTACCGGCTGCTTTTTTTCAAGCTTTTCGTTAATACGAATATTACGCGTAATTCGCCCTGTAAGAACCAAAAGGATAATGATCTTCGACGGGCCAAATTCTAAAGTTCCTTCCATTACGTCCGGGTCCATATTAAACGTTATTTTCGATTTGGCCATAAAATTAAATCCTAAGATTAATAACTGCGCAATATAATAATTATTAACGACAAACAAAAGAATAGTAATTAATCGGCCAGCTAACTAAACGGAAACCTTAATTATGCCTTCGAACGAAATCCTTTTTTAAGAATTAAAACTTAAGAACGATACGCGGGTTTATCGCATAACTAGTCCATATCGCTTAACGTACGACGCGATTATAACATTCGATTTTATTTTAATATCGATAATTCCATTAATTAAATCCTTGCCACCTTCGTAACTTATTTTAACTGCCAGTTTAAACAAAAGGGTAATATATTTAACTGGATTACATTACTAAATCGATAAAATTTTAACTTTCTTTTAGCTTTTTACTTTATAACCGATATTTATAATAAGGATCTTAATAAGTTTTTTTACTTCTGGAACTTTTAATTTTCGCATTTCGGCCTCGGTTATTTTAATCGTTTTCTTATTTTTGAGATTAAATACTTTTAAAGTTTTGGCGGTTATAAAATTTTTAAAAGCTTTTCCGAAGTTTGGGTAAATTTCGATTAATTCGGACCAAGTAATTTCAAACTTCCTTTTAAAGTTTTCCCGGATTTTTTTCTTCTAGAATTTAACTATATACTTATCGATTAAGCTTTTATAAATAAGGATATTATCCGTCTAGGTAATATCGTTTGTTTAAGGGATATTGGTATTTATCTGGGGGGTATTATTTGTTTAAGCGCCGATTTCCATATTATGGAACGTAAATCCTTCGTATATTAGTTCGTCGTTATTAATTTCGTATTCGGTTTTATTCCTTTTTACGCCTTCAAATTCCTTTTTTTATCCTTAAAACGCTTGGCCATTATAACGTTAATAAGTATAGTCGACTGATCAAAGTCGTCGATTTCCAGGGCTTTAATTTCCTTTAAACAGCGGGTACCTTTGTTTTTAATAAGGTTATTTTATAGCTATTTACGTAACGGTACATTTTTATAAAATGGCTTTTTATTATAGTCGACGAAATAAGTTATGTTAATTTCGGTTACCCTGTTTTAATTAATATCGGGCTTTTGTCGATTCGGCTTTAAAATTATAATATGTTTTTAAGATTTAGTTGGATTATTAGTATCCGGGTCGGGGCTGGTTAATTAATTGTTTACGCCCTTGAAGATATCGTTTCGCCGATCAAAGTATTGCATTTTTTCCTTAAATCGGGTAGGGAAAGCTGGCGAACTATAGATCTATTTTAAAATCTTTTTCCAAATTGGGATTTGCTGCTTGATCGCCTAATTTTTCATCACTTAAAAAAATTAAATTATGTTTAACGTTGTTTTGTTATCCGGGAATTTAAAGAAAATGGTATATTTATCGTCGGCGAGTAAAACCAATCCTGTAATTTCCATATTAAAAAATAAACGGCACTTTTGTATAATATGTCTTGGCTTTAAGAAAAATTAATAAGTATCTTAATTAGGGTTATTAAGGCGTTTATTTTAATCTTAATAACTTTTACGGTAACTTTTTCGGCCTCGGTATTTATTTTGTTTATGGTAAAGGTTTAATCGAGTATAATTATCCGGCTGGAAACTAATTATATTAATCGACGGTTTAATATTATAGTTATATACTTAAGGTGCTTTTTGTTCTGGCGAAACGTAATATTATAATATCCGGGTTGCTTTTCGGTTACGTATCTTTTTTTTAAAAGCCTTTAGGTTTTGGATTTATCGGGCTTATGCGATTTTTAGGTTTTGCAACGTATTTGTAATTTCTGATACTTGATTAATACGGTTAAATGGTTTGGGTTACGGTTAAGGGCTTTCTGGTTATTATTGCTTAAGTTATTAAATCGGGTTGGACCGTTTCTTTTTTTTTTTTAATTAATGTTAAAGCGGACATTTCTTTGCTGTTACCTACGTTTTTTATGTTTAAGGAATCCTGCTTTATTTAAGGCCCAGTTTTTGATTAATGTCGAAGCATTATCGTAACTGGTTATATATAAGTTTTCCAGCTTTATGGATAAATTATCAAAAATCCTTTCGAGACAGTTAATAAATAACTTTTCCAGTAAGCTTTTAATATATTCATTTTTAATAATTGTTTTACCTTTTTGCTTGGCTTTTTTTAAGATATTTTTTACCTTAGCAACATATTTTAAATAGTATTTATAAATATGATTAAGTATACCGCGTTAGGCTTGCTTCGTTAAAATCCTTAATCGATTTTTAATTATCCGAATCTGCTTTAAGTTTTACAACTTGAAAGTTTTTAAGATACGTTTAAACGTTTCGTTTTACTGGGTTATATTATTAAATATAGCTTTAACCCGGTTTTTCATAAAGGGGCTATCGGTCCAGTAAGGTAATTCGGCGATCATTTTAAATCTCTTAAGCTTGTATTTCGTAAATAGTTTATTAATTCTTTTAAGCTAATCGGTAATTCCAATTTTTAAAAAGCGAAGGTCCGGAAAGGCCGATAAATTCGGAAAAATTATAAAAAACGAAAACTTATTTATAATATTAACGGGGAAATCGTAATTAAATTAATTAATAGGTTCGAAAAATGTAACATCCGGTATAAGTATTTCCAATTTTGTAAATAACTTTAAGTTTTGGGTTAATATGATATTTCGTTTTTGCGGTAAGTTAATAACGATTTTTAGGTTTACTTGGGTAATTGTATTTTTAGCTGGCTTTAAGGACTTAATCGGATTATTAATATTTTAGGGTTTAGGTTTGTTAGGTTTACTGTCGTAAAGGTTCTTTGTTGATCGGTATTAGGCGGTCGTACTTAAAATAAGATTTTAATTTTTCGTAAAATTAAAGAAGTTCGGTACTGGTAATAATCCGTATTATAAATAGACTTAAATAACAATTTTAAAAAGCTTCGATAAATTTCTGGAAAACTTATTAAAACTTATTTCAAATTAATTAATATTATTAGTTCTTAAATTACTTAAGTTTTAAAATGCTGTTCCAAACGGAATATGTTTAAGTATAAGGTAAATAATTATTTACGATAATTATTTTAAGTACATTTTCTTTTTTTTTCGGCCTTAAAAAGTAGGTAATTTCCTTTTTTTATTATCCGTCCGAATAGTTTTATCCTAATCGTCGTTACGTCGTTAGTTATTTAATTGTATCTTTTTTAACTTGCTAACTAATACTTTTACTGCTAACGTACTACATTACCGAGTCGGCCACATCACCGAGTCGGCCGATTTTTGGCATTTCGTAATAATAAATTCAAATAACTTAATAACAACATATCGTATTAATTAAAATTAATCGGATTCTATTTCGTTAAACGTATTTACAATTTCTATATAAGTACGCGCATTATGCCTAGGCTTGCCGCAGACGCCATATTTCCGTTCCTTAGTTTTAACCCTTTTACGACGATTGCCTCCAGCAGCTGTTGGCTGCATTTTTTCACTACCCCCTTTTTTTTTTGAGTTAAAAAAGCTTGTTCTTTTTATATAATAAGTGTTCTTTTTTCTTAAAGACGTTTATTTTTGGTCCTGCGACGTTTGCTTAAGATGTGGTTCGTTTCGCGTAATTGGGCAGCTTTTTCCCGAAGTAAAACATTTTCGTACAGAACTAATAAGTAACTTTTGGTTAAGAAATAAACTAATTTAGTTATTTTAATTAATAAGCTATCTTATTAGTTTCTAATTTTCTTTTGCAAATAACGTAATTGCCGCGTTACTTCCTTAATATTTTTAAGGGTTTTTGCGAGCAGGGAACGAATGGAACCGGCAGAGGTTAGCAGGGAGACGGTCGGCGTAGGCATAATTGGAGGAACCTTTAATTCGGAAAAAACGTTATTGGGATTGAATAAAACATTATTAGCTTTCGCAAATCCAGATTTAATGTTATCGGACGTTATGGCAGTTTGGAACGCATCGTAGAAGCCGGCGAGAAAATCTTCTTTGGCAATATAAGTATAATAACGTCGCATTAAATCTTCGATATAATGCGAATAAACGCGTTTTAAAATAGAAAAACAAGATATATTAAAAGGTTAAAGCCGATACGAAAAATACGCGGTTATACAAAGCGTAATAATGTTGTTATTGGCGCAATATTCTTCGAATTTTATCGAATAATGGCTTTCGTAGCCGTCGAAGATAAGGAAACGTTTGGAACTTTTCGTACGCGTCCGAATATGCTTATTAAAATGCTGGATTTATTCGAAACCCAATTTATTTGTTATCCAGCCATTATTACTTAATACAATTTTTTAATCGGCTGCTGGCAGTAGGTTGTCGCGGTACCAAAACTTAAGATAATTTTTCCCCGCCATAATAACAAATAACGGTACAGCCTAACCTTGGGAATTAACAGCCTGGATAACTGTAACTTATTTTTTATTCACTTGTTGCGCTTATTTAAGTTTTTTACGTTTTTCGGTACTGGTAATTACTATGCCCGTTACCATAAAAAACCCCATCAAGAATCCAATCTCGTCGAAGTTGTAAATATCCTCTTCTGCGATACCGTACTTCGCAATTATAACCCGAATAAGCTCGAACCATTTGCGAAATAATTCTGGATTTTCAGATAAAACCCGTTAATAATCGATCTTCCAATTTAAACGCATCTGGAATTTTTTTTGCCGTCTAACAAATTTCGACGCCCAATTAACTCCGACGCGATCTGCAGCGCGTTAAGCAAGTAACAAATTGGCCATATCTTCAACGTACTGAAGCCGGACAGGAAACGCTCGCGTATCTAGGTCGAGGATTCGGTCAACAATCGATTTTTCTTCGGTCGGCGTTAATTTTAACGAATTAAGGGCAGTATCGGGTTCGGGCACGTATGCCGTTATATCTATCCTTCAAAATAAATTCGGGAACGTTATATATATAATAAAGCTTTTTAAAACTTAACTTTTAGTCTCGTCTTTTAGCCTAGATAACTAAGTTCATCCTAGCTTCTTTCGTAAAACGTTGCATATTATTATTGTTGAACAATTAATGATTAAAGTTAGGAAGTTGCAAGATTGAGAAACCCGCCGACTCGGTGGTGTAGCCGACTCAGTGGTGTGGTACGTTAACCTAAACGTTATAATTTTTAAGTTTAATAAAAAACGTAAATCCTAAATAATACTGCTTAACAATAACTAAATTTAATACTATCCGATTAACGTTAGGAAAATTTAAAATATATCTTATAACGTTTTTTTTTTAATTCCTGCATTATATTAAAAGATGTTATTTTTTTTTTCGATACTTTTTTCTCGTATGCAAAATAAGTAATTCCATAACCTTATTCCTTTTTCTGCTCGTATTCGTTATCCTGTCCATATCGTCAATTTTGTCGTTGCTATATTTATTTTAATTAATTCAAATCTTAATAGTTACGTTATTAGCAACACAGTTTTAGCTTTTTTAATTTTTGTTAATTAAATTTTATATTTATTTTATTACGTAATTTTCCTATTAATACGTATAATATCCTGAATTACCTAATCGGTCCAAAACTTAGGTAATTAATTTATGTTCCAAAACCGGTCGCTTATACGTTCGTACTTTTTTACCGTCGTCCGAATAAAGCTGTTCTTGTAATAAAGCCTTAATTTAACAGCTTTTTTTTATTAATCGTATAAAGGGTTACGTTTTTATTATAATTGCGGTCGTTAATTATATGCCGCTTAAGTTATCGTATCCGTAATTATTATCGTAGTTATATTCGAGTTCAAATATATTTAATTAAAACTTCGTCCTTTCCGTTCCTCCGATTTATTAATCGAAAATTAAGGTCCGTCGGCAGCTAACAAAAGCCAGTATCCTTTCCTTGGTAGCCACTTGAATTGGGACGGGAAGATTTAGTTCCGCTTAAAGCATCTTTGTGTTACGAACCAAAGGTTCTCCAAGATGAGAATGCTCCTTTAGGATTAGCGCGGACGAGCTCCGGGTAAACTACGGAGCTGGCCAAGACCTTGGTGATCTAGTGTGATCTAGTTGATTTAGGATAAGTAGGGTAGATCACGGTAGATTATATAGATTAGAGGTATACTTACCAAAAGATAGGAGGATATATAACGAACGGTTTTCCTATATAGATAATACTTAGATAAATTCGTTTTTTAGTTATCAATTTAAGTTTTTAATTAAAAATAACGTTTTGCGATTAAAAGAAAAGTTTGCAAATTTTTTTAACGAACAAATTACTAAATTATTTTTCGCCTTATTGTTACTTACAAATCAAGAATCTTTTTTAAATATTAATTACGTTTCCAGGTAATTATGTAACAGGTTCGTTATATTTTGATAATTCCTTAATTAATAGCCGACGAATGGTTTAAAGTTTAATTAGGCATAAACTTTCCTGAACCCAGTAAAAACGATATTATAGAACGGCGTTTAAAAGATAAACGATATACCCGATCGCTTTCGTTAGCAAGCGATTAACATTTAGATTAAAATATTTTACCTTTTATTAAAAAAGTTCTTTCTTTAATCGATAACATGGCCCCCGTTAATATTCGGTTTTAAGGAAAACTTTTTTCTTAGCAATAACCTTTTCCGGCTTCGAAAGAAACCATTAAGGTTTAAGAAAACGAACCGGAAAAGAAAAAAAAGGAATCCGATAGCCCGAAAGGTAAAGAAAAAGAACTTACGATTAACGATAAGTTACGTATTTTGATAATTAAATTCCAGGCGGTAAAAAGGGAAAAAGCCAAATTCGTTCGATAATAAAGGTTTTCGATATTGCCTTTATTTGGCGCAAATTAATCCCGCGAAAATATTGTTTTACTTTTTGCTTATTATAAAATACCAGAGGTTAAGGGTTATAAATTAACACCTTTAAAACCTTACGACGGTATTACAGATATGGAAGGATTTTTGGTTTAGGCCAGATTTTACCTTAAATTTTATGAAAATTTTTTAACGGAGAATTATTAAAAGGTAATGGTTATTTTTTAGCTGTTTGCCGGAAAAGTTCTTTTATAGTCCGAACTTATTATAAACGATTACCTTATAAATTACCTTAATTAATTTTCCGACTTAATTAATTATGTTTTCGGTAAATATGAACATTTTAAGGAAAAAATGCGAACTTTGTTTAAAAATTCCGATAAAAAATAGTATGCGGTCGAACAGTTGCACTTTTTCCAGCAAACTAAGTTAGCAACCGAATATGCGATTAAATTTAATTGCTTTATATCGGTTTCCAATTTTCCAGAAAACGTATTATTTTATCTTTTTTATAACGGCCTAAAATTATAAGTAAAAGATAAGATATATAAAGTGCCCAAAATTAGCTTTTTCCAAGATTATATTAACAAAACTATTATTCTCGATCGACGTACCTTTAAAAGGTATTTGGAAAAAAAAAGATCCGACAAAAAAAGGGACGATCGAAACTTTAGCAGCAAATTCCAAAAAAAACAAAAATAAGGACAGAACCTAAAAGGAAGCAAATACCACTTTTAGGGAGCCTAAAAAGGACAAGTCGAACGTTAAATGCTTTAATTATAGCAAAAAAGGCCATTACAAAAACGAATATCGTTCCTTAACCAAAAAAAACTCCAGGAAAAAAAAGATTCCTTAAAAGAAAGCCCGAACGGCCGAATAAGAAATAAACAGTAAAAGCAAAAAAAAAAAAAAAGTTAATTCCGCCTTTTTCCAATAGGAATATACCATTACGACGACCCACTATAAACCAAGCGGCAACCCAAAGTACGAACGTTACCCGATTTGCCAAAATTAAACAGCTAAAGCCTATAAATATCATCCCGGACAATTAACCTCCAAGGTAACCATAAAACTAGGATGCGAATATCATTTGGATATGCAAAAATGCGAAATACATTACGAATATGGCCAGATACGCCCCGATAACTATAGGCTAAAGGCATTTAAACCCGAAAAACCCCCAAAACGGGCGGTATACCTTAAAACCGAAACCCCTAAACAGGATTTTATTAATAAGTACGGACTTTTTCATTTTTCGGCCTATAACGATAACGATTGTCCAATTTATTTTCGAGCAAAGGAAGATAACGATTATTGGCCCAGTTGGGACGAAGAAACCTTTATAAAGCTTAATAACGACTGCAGATATATCGAAATTCCCCGATGGCCCGAATATCCTCGATTTTGTTATTTGCACCCCGATTCGGATCAAAACCGAAAAGCTATTGCTTAGGGTTGCTTATGCTATATCCTTATGCTATGCCTGATGCATGAACTTTTGGATATAGGAGCAAGCCTTGCAAAAATCTTAACCTCGAATCGAAAGCCTTTTTAAACGTTAAAAGTAAAAATCGCTAAGGTAAAATGCCAGATTAGCCAACGAAGGTAGTATACTTATATAAACGACAAATGTACCAAATACGCAATTAAAAAAGCTCGCAAATAAAAACGTCTTTTAACGAACAAAATTACGAAGTTAAAAAACGGCAAAAGCCTTCGAAATTAAGGCATCGAAAAACTTTACAAACCAAGACCTTATGTAAAACAAGAAAAGGATTACGAAACCAAATCGAAATTTTTATTTAGTACTAAAGCCAGACTTTTAAAGCCATAATTAACTTTAAAGCAGAAAGCAACTTTATTTCGCCAGCCGTAACCGAAAAATATTACATTTTTTAAAGGTATAAACTAAAGTCCTACAAATTACGGACAATTAATGGAAATTTTTCCCGGTATAATAACGGACGAATTCTTAAAAAAACTGAAAAACTTCCAATATAAATCCAAAAGCATTAAAAATATCTTACCTTAGATATCGCCGACATTTCAAATTATAATGTTATCTTGGGAATGCCATGGTTTAACTTTAATAATCCGTTAATTAACTGGAAAACTCGCCAGCTTTCTTAAAACTACGAATTAACTTCTGTTAAAAAAGAATCCAAAGAAATTTGTTATATTATCCGAAAAGCTAAGGTATTAAATTCTGCTAGTACTATACCCCCAAAATATTAACGATTCGAACGATTTTTTAAGGATAAAAAAAATTACGAATTACCTTTATACGGACAATAAGATTATCGCATACTTATTAAAAAAAAATATCACCTTAAACTTCATAAAATTTACTACATAAATCCAGAAAAGGTAAAGGCCTTATAGAAAAGCATTTAATTAAACCTAAAAAAAGGTTATATTTAACTATCCGAATTTTCCGCAGGTTACCTTATATTTATAATACCCAAAATCAAAAACGGCAAGCAGAAAATCGATTAGGACGGAAATCCGGTTTATCGACGCGTGGTCGACTATCGACAATTAAATAATATTACCATTAAAAACGGATATCCTTTAATTTTAATAAATACCTTAAGGGAAAACGCAAGCAAAACTAAATAATTTACCGCTTTAAACCTTCGAAACGGGTACTACCGCATCAAAATAGCAAAAGGAAAAAATAAAAAATTACCTTTCGAATAATATACGGGCATTACGAATACCGAGTAATGCTTTTAAAATTTATTAACGCCCCTGCCAGTTTCCAACGCTTAATTATAACCATACTTAAAAAGTTCCTAAATAAGTATGTTTTTGTCTACCTCGACGACATCCTTATTTATTCCGAAACGCTAAAAGAACATAAGAAATATATTTTCCAGGTTCTTGAAATTTTAAATAAAGCAAACATCCGAATTAATCCCGTTAAAAGTATATAGCATACGTAAAAACTAAATTATCTAGGATTTACCTTTACCCCCGGTTAAATTTAAATCCAAAACTTTAAATTGGAAGCAATTAAAAATTAGCTTATCTTTAATAAAGCAACCGTTACAAATATCCGATAGATCTTAGGATTTACGGGTTACGTACGTAACCTAATTAAGGGATATAAAGATATTATCAAACCATTAACGAAATTTACTACTAAGGAATATATTAAAAAAGAATTCGAACTTTCAAAAAAAACCAAAAAAGCTTTTCAGTTACTTAAAAACGAGATTACCAAAGTACCAATAATAAAATTGCTTAACGTTAATCGAAAAAAACGCCTAAAAACAAACGTTTCAAATTATGCCTTAGGCGCAGTTTTGGAACAATAAAAAGGTAATAAGAAATAATACCTAATAGCTTATTATTTCAAAGCTTTTCGAAACGTAGAACTTCGATATAAGATCTACGATAAAAAGCTGCTAGCGATTATCAACGCTTTTAAAAAATAAAAACCTTTTTTAACGGAACTAAAAAACTTTTCGATATTTACTTAAATTACAGAAATTTTACCCGGTTCATAACGATTTAAAAGCTAAATAAACGCTACGAAACCTGGATAATTTTTCTGTCGAAATATAACTTCCAAATCCACTATATTAAAAAAAAAGAAAACATTTAAGCAGATATTTTAAGTCGTAAAAGAAATTACGATTTTAAGGTTCCGAAACGTCGAATACAAATGCTGCAACAGATTAAGAACGGTACCCTACGGTTATGTAAAATATTAAAACAACCTATTCCAAGATTTTTAACGAAATTCCGAAATTCCTATAATAAGGAAAAGTAAAAAAAAGTACAACAATTAGGTAAACAACCTGAAAACCAGCTGTTGTACTATAGCAAAATCTATATCCCTCGAAACTAACAAAAGCAATTCGTTAAAAAATTCCATAAAAATCCGTTATACGGATATCAGGGTATTTTCAAAACCATCAAACGATTACAGGAAAAATACGACTTTCCAGGACTTTAACAAACTGTTAAGTAAATAATTAAGGATTGCAATATCTATAACAAGGCAAAAGCAGCCCGATATAAGCCCTATGGACTTTTATAACCCATAAATATGTTACGGATTGGGAGTACCGTGACAGCTCCAGTATATATGCAGCTGCAAGCACCAGAATGATTGCCACAATTGCGATCATTCCGCCAATCTTTTGCCCCTGGCGCAACGGTATGGTGCAGCCGTAACATAATGATCGCATGACGGTGGGTGACGCCTCAGTGCTGGGTTCGATCCCCAGACTAGCCGTTGCTCACAAGGTCTTCCCGGACGCATGCGGGGCAGTGCGGGG
>QJNY01000779.1:0-26094 GCA_004155945.1 Monosporascus sp. mg162
CCCCCCCCCCCCCCCCCCCCCCCAAACCAGCAACAATTCCTTTAGCCACCATATCCTAACAGTATGTAATTAAAAACGGGCAGGTACCAACGTGGTTAATTTACGGCTTTATGCTACGAATTACCTGCTAGATTATTTATTTTACCTTTTACTTTAAGCGTGGTTGTCAGCTGCCCCTGCCACTCAAGGTTCGTACCGAACCGTTGAATGCAGCCTGCTCGGGATTTGTGCATCGTTATCAACGACATACGTGCTCGTCCGACTTTCTCACTGACCATCCTTCTGGCGTAACTTGATTACCCTTACAGGGAACTGGACGTACACTTTTGCAATAATAAAGATTTTGCAGTTGCCAGAGCTCCTCATAACAAGTTCGCAGCCCCGGACTTGGGGCGTCTCTGTTCACAAGGTGCACTTGTGCCTTCTCGCCTAATACGACAACTCAGTCCGAAGGCAAAGCTCCGGTCGCACCGCATCAATATTTTAGAAGCAGTTGGCGAGGAATTTAGTGAGCAGGCCGAGCTGGTCTACTTGCGACAACTAACGATCACTTTGATACACCAAGCCTGAGCTATTGACGTTTATTCGTAAGATTTAATAACGATCCTCGGGTTACTCCAACGTATGTTCAGCTAAATTATACTCCCATTTTCAACCACTCTTCCATCATCTCTATGGCCTCGTTACAATGTTCCTCAATGTCAATATCCAAGATGAAATCCCACCTCCGCAACAATTTCTCCGGTTCCTTTGAATACACGCCCGTCTTCTCGTTGCTGGAGGTGAATAAGGTGCCCAAATCCCGACTCGACTCTACAATCCGTTGGGTGCGTGGGCGGCGAACCTGATCATAGACTTTCAAAGCCGTTATCGCCTCAGTAAGTGTTTTCGCGCGTCCGAGCAAGGTAGAGAGGATAAGGGTATCCTCGATAGACATGCCGCCTCCTGAACCCTGCCAGGGTGTCATGGCGTGTGCAGCATCGCCTACAACGCAGAGGGGGCCAGAAACGTAGCTACGGGCTGGCGGGTGCTCCCAGAGGTATATAGCGCGTTGTTCTGCTTGGTTGCAAAGTAACTGGATACTCCATTAATTCCGTAATTCTACGCGGAACTAAGTTATCGTACCTCGTTCACGGCTTTGCTTAGATGCGGCGGCCAGTCCTGGTATAACTTCTTGGTCTCCTCGGCACTTACGGTCCGGTCCCAGTGGTCTGAAAATTTGGCGTCCTTATCGTGCGAACCAATGATGAATTGCACCAGCTGGCCGTCACTTAGCAGGTTATGCATCAAACAAGTATCATACCCGATCCACGCATATTCGCGAGGATCCCCCGTATTTATGGTGTCGCCGATGCTGGCTTGAGCATCTGCATACGGCTGAAGGGTCACGATTACCCACCCGCCAGTATTCCGGGGGGATGCTGCAGGATCATCCCCGAGCATAAGTTTTCGAACGGTACTGTGGATGCCGTCGGCACCAACGAGGATATCGCATTCATAAATGGTGCTATCAGCGAAGTAAAGTGTGATGCAACCGTCAGTTTTGCGGTCGATTTGTTCAAGCTTCTTAGAGGTATGCATATTTTGGGGCGGAAGGTCAGCCAGTAGTTCGTGCAGAAATGCAGCGCGATGGACAATGCTAGTAAGACGCTTCCCCAAGTGCTTCTCATCATCTTCATCGATAATTTCCCCTTGACGTTCACCTTGGGCCAATAGAAAGCGGACGCCTCGCATAGGAACCGCTCCGGCGCGCTCAAGGCATTGCGCTGCCGAGGGGCCGATGAGATCGAGAGCCGCGAGTGCGTTTCGGGCAATTGAAATAGCCATACCGGCTTCTTTGAATGCCGCCGCGGACTCAAAGATGTGTACGTCCAGGTGGGAAAACTTGAGAAGAGCGTGCATTAACGATGCGCCTGCCAGGCCGCCACCGCATATCGCGACTCGGATGGGACAGGACATGGCGAGAAATTCGGGCTTCGTGTTTCGAGTAAACAGAGAAAGTAGCAAATTTACTGGTGTCTGCTAGGAATCGATCGGACACGCACAGCAGCGGTGTCAAGCGTAATAAGGACCGTAGGAAGTCCCTTCACCCCGCACAAGGTAGATGAGACGCCATGATCAGGAGGCTCGAATGTCAAGCCCAGCTGGAAGACTAAGTACTTTGGCTAAAGCCATGGCTTAGTTGAGGCTGCCACTAGTGGGGATTGCTTCAAGCATCTCCGGTACAGCTTTCTCGTTGTTACAGTTCTTCTTATGTGTATTTAAGGAAGCTTCGCTACCATACTTTTCTATCTGGGACCTCTGGGAGGTTAACTTGATAATCACCTTCTTCTTCAGCTATATATGTTTCAGTGTGCGATGCCAGGGTCTCATATCGGAGTGTCAATGGTGGTATTGTAGGCAATGATTTATGACTTATTTAAATGCATGGGTGTATGAAATACTTATCAATGCGTGTTCAGTGCATTGGCCTCAATGGTAACTTGTTCCCTTCTATCAATCGGATCACATTCATCGGCCCTGTCATCTGTTGCTTCGAATGCAGGATTCGCCTAACCAGCTTTCAACCCACTGTCAAGATCGCTATCAGCTGCTTAATCGTGCCTAGATTAAAGGAAGTAATCAGGGTCGAACCCAGTCGTTCCATCACGACGCTCGACTGTGCTAACGGGATCTGGCTGCTCTGTGTACGTTTAAAACTGGCATAAGCTCCTGCGTGCAGATTAAGGTTCAGAAGTGGGCGACTTACGAGGAACAATTAGCGTGGCGACAGCAAGAGCCGCAAAAAGGACGCTAAGAACGACTTTCTTCATGCTGGAGATCACGTGATATGCAGGGCTTATAAGGGTCTTGGTTGTTGGCGGGTTTGCTTCTGGGATAAGCTTGCACTCGCTTATGTAAGACCTTCAGGGAGGAACGATTGATATATAGAACTCGACTGGCTCTACCAAAGCAGAGAACCTATTGATTATGCTGTGAATCAACAATAATCCGAGCCCATCTAGAAACTGACGTGTAGGAGGTGAGTGCATCTTACAACGCCATTAAAACTCAAGATACTAACAGGCGAAATCCACTGGCCCATTAGTGAAGTCACTTAAAGATTTTAAGGTCCTAGCCATAACTGCGCCGCAGGTGCAGCCATACCTTAAATATTAGGCCTGATCTCATAGGTAATTCATTAGGTGGGGTCCGAGGTTGGTATAGTTAGATTCGCATAGATCTCTCGCGTCGCAAAGATCCATGTTACGCGACGTTTGCCAGTCGATTTATATTCCGTTTTCTTGTTTCGACCGTCTCTCCTAGTTGACGACCGTTGGTCCATAATCCATAACATACGGGGTTGGCGATTGGTACGTCTACTGACACTCGACTAGAATAAGAATTACTTCCGCATTTGATTTTGCCCTTCAGCAGCAGCCATGCCACGTTCTTCTCACCCACAATGCGACGTTTTCCCGTGCGATCGGCCAGTTGGCTCTCACGTGTACTGAGCCTGACATCGGCCATGGGAGGCGGAGGATGCCTCAACAAGGTGTCCCCCGACGCTGGCCTCCGGTGGAAGTCCACCAAGAAAAAAAAGAATAAAAGCAAGAAGAATGAGAGGAAAGAGGAACATCAACAACAGCCCCAAGGCGTTTTAAGCACGAGATCCAACTCAAGCCACCTAGTCTTGACACAGCCCCGACACCTCGGCGATCACGCACCACAACCATCAACTAATGAACTGCCATTAAGTCCGGAGCAGCAGGCACTGGTCGACCTTATTCTGACCGGGCGCAACGTGTTCTATACAGGTGCAGCTGGAACGGGAAAATCGACTGTTCTCCGCGCCGCAGTTGAGCGTCTCAGGGACCTCGGGCGCCGGGTCCAAGTAGTGGCACCGACGGGAAGGGCGGCACTCGCCATCAATGGCATGACCACATGGTCCTACGCCGGGTGGAACCCTTCGGCCCACGCTCGCCCGCTTAACGTTCTCCGGATGTGGTCAATCCGCGGGAAGAACGTCCACCGCCTTGTGGAAACCGACGTTCTCATCATTGACGAGATTAGCATGGTCGAAAACCATCATTTGGAACGGTTAAGCGAAATCATGAAAGAGGCCAGGGGCTATACAAACTGGCACCTGGGATGGGATCACGTCCAAAACATTCTGCAGTCTGCTTTCGGAGGCTGCCAGATTATCGCTACCGGGGACTTTTTCCAACTGCCGCCCATACGTCCCTTCCAATACTGCGTCGAATGCGGTTCGCCGCTTCTCAAGGAACTCCGGCAGGGCGAGACGACATATCGTTGCCCATCTGGCCACGGAAACTGGCCTGACTCCTACAAATGGGCCTTCCAATCCGAGGTCTGGGACAGCGCCAACTTTGCCCATGTCGAGCTGAGGCAGGTCCACCGCCAGGCAGGGGACCCGCTCTTCATCGAGATCCTCAACAGGGTTCGATCCGGCAAGCTCACTTCCCACGATGTTATGGTGCTCACGGACCCCAGCCGGAAAACAAAAGACCTGACGAATGCGGTCAGGTTGTATCCCACCCGCTCCGAGGTGGCCCAGTACAACGCCGACAAGCTGCGCGAGTTGAAAACTCCACCCTACCACTTCGTCGCTCGAGACTCCTTCCATTGGAATGAGGCAGCTCATCCACATCTCAGAAGCCATGGGGAGAGACGGGCTGACGGTACGCTGGCCGCTTTGAGAGAGCACAAGTATGAGCCGTTTCTGTGCCTCAAGGTGGGCATGCCGGTGGTATTAGTCTCGAATATCAGCATCAGGAAAGGCCTGGTCAATGGAAGCCAAGGCGTCGTCGTTGATTTCGCTCCCTTTGACGGTGGCGACCTGCTCCTGCGCAGGAAAAAGTCCAAGGCTGGCCCGAGGAACGCCTATGTTTCCAACATCATCGATGACGAGCTCTTCTGGTACGCTACATCAACAGAGGCCGTCAGGGCCGTTCCCGTCGTCCGGTTCGACAACGGTGTGGAACAGGTCATTTATCCCGAGTGCTCGGAGCACGAAATGGGTAACGAGACCCTGTCCACCGAAACCGAGCTAGATACTTACAGCCGAGATATGAACAAGTTCCTACGACGACCCGAACCTTCAGTGCTCTGCAGGACTCAGGTCCCCCTTATCGCAGGTTGGGCGATGAGCATACACAAGGCGCAGGGCATGACCCTCGGCAAGGTCATTGTCGATCTCACACGGGCGTTCGAAGAAGGCCAGGTGTATGTCGCCCTGTCGAGAGCGAGGAGCCTCGACGGACTCAAGGTAGAGGGTGACCCCCAGGGCTTGTTAGTACGGAGGGACGGCAACCAGGAGGTCATGAAGTTTTATTGGGAAAACTTTGGCAATAAAGAAGTCCTAACGTCTGGTTTGGCCTTGCCCGAAAAGCCAACTGGGACTGTAGCAAAGTAATCCAACAGTGGATACTGCTATAACACAAGGTCGAGTCTGCATCCGCACTCTATTTTTGTCAGATATAATCGGCGTCAGTTATGTTGCTTTTTTGCTAGGCTAATATGTATACTCTCGCACGCTATTACCTAGTCTATCCCAAATGGGAAGCACGTGTGGTGAAGGGGATCGTGTAGTTGGCTTCCGGCGCGTCGATGGCGCGGATCTGGTTGCTGCCCGCCAAGCATACCCATTCCCTGCCGTCGCTGGGTACAAGGGTTGTGTCGATCCCGCCGAGCCTGATCGGCTCCGCGTGCCAGTCGAGGCAATCTGGCACGGTTGCTTCGGCGAGAAGGGCTGAGAACACGACGGCGCGCGAACGGCGCCCGTGACGCTGCACCCCAGGATCCCGGCCGCGCAGTCCCGCGCCGCCGCCGACGAGTGCTCCGCGCACTGCTGGTTACAGTGCTCCAGGTCCGTTGCGTTCCCCACCGTCGACACCCACCCGATGCGCGCAACGTGGTAGCCATCGATAATGTAGTAGTACCGGGTATTGCTGGCCGGGCTCGAGCCCTCGTTACCCTAAAGGCAGAAAGTTGTCTTCCACGAGCCGGACTTGGAGGTCTTTTGTCTTTAGAATGGGGGATCTGGCCAGTGAAATGAAGATATTGATTGTCGATCCGGCCCGCTACCCCCGTCCTTACCTAGTTACCGATCATCATCGGCCTAAAAAACTACCTACTGGGTACAGTAGTATCTAAAGGTGGGTACCTGCCACCTAGCAGTATTGCATGTACCCACGGCTTACACCAATGTACATACATGTAGACCAGGACCACCAGGCAGCCTCGCACTTGACTACGTATAAAGGAGAATGCATGACCTGTCCAGGTGTCTTACATACATGTAACCCAACACCCTCCAATTCTCTCAGATACAAAAATCAGCTCTAGGCAAACATTGTAATGCCCTGCGAAAACCCCATTCGGTCGTTCTCAAGGAGTCAAGGACTTGACCCAACGTATATAAAAGGCCAACGACCTGCCCTTTGAGGAAACAAGAATAAAATTATTATAGTTTATTGCTTACACTCCGTCATGTCTCTCAAGCGCCTGTTCCACGATGCCAGGAACCCTCCGGCCGACCCTACCCATCTCTCCTTCAAGGACAAGGCTGTCCTTGTGACGGGCGCCAACACGGGCCTGGGCTACCAGGCCGCGCGCAAGTACGCGGCCCTGGGCGCCGCGCCCCTGATCCTGGCGGTGCGCTCGCGCGAGAAGGGCGAGGCGGCCAGGGCCACCATCGCGCGCGAGACCCAGCGCCCGCCCGAGAGCATCCGGGTCATGACGGTCGACCTGTCGACCTTCGCCTCGGTGAGGGACTTCGTGGACCGCCTCGGCCGCGAGGTCCCCCGCCTGCACGTCGCGCTGCTCTGCGCCGGCGTCGTCACGCCCACCTTCGTCGCCGGCCCCGAGGGCTACGAGCTGGCCACCCAGGTCAACGTGCTGTCCACCGCCCTCATGGCCCTGCTCCTGCTGCCCAAGCTGCGCGACACTGCCGCCGCCGCCGGCAGCGACGACACCCCGCCGCACATGTCCATCGTCAACAGCCAGACTTCGCACCTGGTCATACCTGACCAACTCCCTCCCCCCAGCCAGAGCTTGATCCAGCGGCTCAACGACAGCTCCCAGTTCGACAGCACGACGCAGTACTTCCTGGTCAAGCTGGCGGCGTGGTTCGCCGTGCGGGGCGTCGTCGCCCGCGCGCGCGAGCACCGAGGCGGCGATGGCGGCGCCGGCGAGGTCGTCATCAACGCGTGCTGCCCCGGCATGTGCAGGACGGATCAAGGCCGCGACTTTCCCCTCGGTCAACGGATCTTCATGGCCGGTTTCCAGGCTATTTTCGCCCGGAGCGCCGAGCAGGGGAGCAGGACTCTGGTCAGCGCCACGGCCCTGGGCCCGGAGAGCAACGGCAAGTTCTGGGTCAACGATGGGTATTACGAGTAAGTCATTCCCCCGCCTCTCATACTCCTCTTCTTCTACTGGTAGCATATATGAGTTCTGCTAACACGGTCACTCCCAGGCCAAGCGAGCTGTTGACGAGCGAACGTGGCGAGGAGTTGTACCGGGAGACATGGGACGAGATATTGACTATCCTGCGCAAACATGTCGACTCAGTGGATGTTTAAACGGCAAGGAGCAATAGGGTATTGCGAATTTAGGATGAGTGGTATTGAAGTTTCGTGCACAGGAATGAGGCTTTGCTTAATTGATGGCATTTCTACAGTCTCAGGAATGGCTTACGTCCATGGCCTTCGTCTTCACTTGGCAGGGGTTAAGAACCAGTGAGCAGAAACCAAATTGTATTACATTTAGACCCAAAACGAACCACGTCTCCACCTACACCTTTGTTATCCTGTCGCGATGTCTCGAGTCGGCGACAGAATGTCAAATCAACCACGCAGGCGTAGGCCATTATTTCGAGCGGATTTCGGTGAACATGATGGGCGTAGCGAAGTTGGGCAACATCAGCAGATTGTCCGGCTTATCGGCAGGGCGTTGTTGCCCCTTCTCGGGGTACTTGAAGTCGTAGTGGGTCAACATGTGTACGAATATAAGCTTGATCGCCTCCTGCGCGAGGAAGCGACCTGGACATGCATGGAAGCCAGCGCCGAAGTTGAGCGAATCGTCCGAGACGGACGCGAAGTGGAACTTGTTCGCGTCGGCGCCTTCACGCCTGCGGAAGAAGCGCTTGGCGTCGAAGGTCGTGGCATCCGGATGGATATCCGGGTCGAGATTAAGCTGCCGGTTGGGAAACGATATTTGCGTGCCAGCCGGTATGTGCAGCCCGTCGCTGAAAGTCCATGGCACAGCGGCCATGCGCTGGATGGTTACTATTCAAATACCCGAGATGTGAGCTGGGGCTGGTTCCCAGGAAGTGATATGTGTTGCAATAACATACCTTCTGGAACTGAGTGTATCCTCTGACTTTCTTTCATGAAGCTGTCCAGAAGTCGCAAGGATGCCAACGCAGATCGATCCCACGTAGAGCGTTCCATGCTCACTCGCGCAATCTCTTCTCTGATTTCGCCCAGTGCGTCGGGGTGATCTATCAGATCGTACAGGGTCGAGAGCAGGGTAGCTGAGCTGCTGTGGATAGACGCCACAGATAACCCCATTTCATCCAGGGCCAGCTTCTCTGCTGTAGGTCGCTTTCCATTAGCTCTGTAGGCGTCCATCAGCCACTGGATGCCATCCTCGTGCTCCGCCTCGATGCCTTGTGCTTCAGCGTCCATGCGGGCCTCCAGAACTGGGCGGAGGATGTCGGCAGCTCGCTGGTGATGCTTGTAGACTTCCTTGGCGTCCGCGTCAATGTACTTTGCGGCCCATCTCAGCAAAGGGTGGTATCTCGCTCTCACGCTAGAGACGGCCTTCAGGAAGCTGCTGACATACTGTTGCGTTGCTCCGAGCCATTCGTCATTATGGCACAGCTCGGGTCCAACCAAGACGCGCGCAGAAATGCGGGTGAACAGCTGCAGTAGGAAAGGATAGGGGTATACCGGAGTCCAGTCTTATCATCAAGGTTAGGAGATAGTTAGGAGACGATGGAGCACGGACAGAAAGATGTGACACGGATGAAGCGAGGGATGAATACCTGGACAGGGCGGCATCGCTTTCTCGTATACAGTGAGACACTCTCGTCTCATGGGTTCAATCAGGTTGGCTAAGGTCGCGGGATTGACCTGTCAGTGTCTGCTCATACGGTGTGCGACCGTCGCTCGCTCTACCCCTAATAAAATAACTGACCAAGTGCTCGATTCAAGTCCATTCTGACCATGTGAGACGTCTCATCGTTCATCACAGGACCACCTATATCTCTGAGTATAGAGTTCTGGGGACGTCTATCAGATAGAAACCTTGGAAAACACAGCTTTCTAAGAGAGGTGCGTCGTACCTTCTCTACAAAAAGTGCAAAGCTCAGCTTGTCCGTCGGTGCAATCTTGACTTCCTCTAGATACTTCAGCGGCAGGATGACCAACGGGCGCTTGTCATCGACCAGATTACGCATTGAGAATGGCTGTCCTTTCTTGAGATACTGCCAAGCTGGCTTTAGAAAGTTTCCAAAGACATTTCCACATCGGGCGAAATTCATACCTGGGCATAACCTTTCGACATGAGATTGACCGACTCTGCGGCATATCTGCTCCGTGACTGTTCTCCTTCGAGCTCTAGGTACGGCAGGCTGAGCTTCGGAGATGACGTGAAGTGTTGGGTCACCAGCCACGCCAGCGTGGCAGCTGCTACGAGTAGGAGGGCGAGCGCGAACGGCATGTTCGCATGGGGAGCTCAAGACTGTATTCAGGATGTGATTAAACGATTGCAGAGGAAATCGAAACGTGCTTGACGTTTAAGGTCATGGAGATACCTAGGGAAGACAGGATTGCACTTATCAGAAAGAGAGAGATTTACGGCGTCATTGTTGCCTACGGCCACCGTAGCTATGGGAATAATTTACTGCACTGATGAATCCAACCAATACGTAAAATTACTTAGCAGCCCAGTAGGTAGTCTGGTGCATCACTGTAATATCCAGGCTCCAGGTAGGGTAAGCAGCATGCAAGGGAGCAACCATATCGCAGTTAGTAATGGGGCATAGCACCTGATAGGAGCTTGATCGGTTGTAATTCCAGTGCATGCACTCCTTCTGTGCATGTCCATTGTCCACTATCATTTACGCGCCGAAAATCCTGCATGCTGGGAGAGCCGGATTAGGTACTACCTTGTAGGTATGTAGCTACCTGAACTTCCTTTAATTGGCATTGTAGGTACAGATATATTTGATCTTCTGGCAGGCTCGTGTTTCTGGTGTTGGACCAGGCCTGGCCCCGCAGGCAGCCTACCACCAGCCTACATATAATTACTGTAAAACCCAGATTAAGCTAGCGGTACGGAGGAGTACCTTAGCGCCTGTGCGTATTTACAATGTACATAGTCGGTGGGCCAACTCTACTTCGTACTAGGGACTTAGATCAGTACTAAGTAGATCCCGTCCCCCCCAACCTGCCATATATGGTAATTCTGATATATATCGTATTATCCAGCTCCGATTGGCAGATCGGAATCCGCACAGCCTGCCCCCCCAGCTCCGATAACCCAGTAGCTCAGCCCTAGACGCCGTCGAGAACGCAGGCATCCATCCTTGTATGTATGCATGCAGGGTTATCGGAGGTCGGGCATAGAGGATACGTAGGTGGTACTCACTGGATTCCAGTACCGATACAACCGTTTTCTCGGATGGAACTAGTAAGGAGTCGGATACCAGCTAAACGTCTTTATCGACGCTGGAATGCAAAAGCCATTCACTGTCCCTGAGCAAGCACGTAGACAGACAGAAGGAAGCCGAGTAACCACTGACACTACTTACTACCGGGGCCAGTTCTGGTCATGGAAAGTTCACTCCCTGAGACTCAAACTGCCATCGTCGCCAATGAGCTGGGCCAGCTCGTTGTCTCGTGCAATGTACTCTTACCTGAGTTGGAGCCTGACACGCTTCTTGTGAGGACTATGGCCGTCGCCCTCAACCCGGTTGATGTGAAATTGACTGGGCCTATGGCTACCGAGGGGGCTGTGGCGGGTGGTGACTGCGCCGGCATTGTTGTAGCCATCGGTTCCGGTGTGCGGGCCGGCAGGTTCGAAATCGGTGATCGAGTCTGTGCCCCTATCGCATCACTAAATCCGCTAAACCCCCGAGTCGGCGCCTTCGCGGAGTATACGGCCACCATCGCCGACTGCACTTTGAAGATTCCGGACGGCATGGCCTTCGAGGCTGCGGCGACGTTGGGTATCAGCATTGCCACTATCGGCTATGCATTGTTCCGCTCCTTGAATATCCCAGGTCACCCGGATGAACCTGCGACGAAGCCGACCTATGTGTTGGTATACGGCGGGAGCACTGCAACTGGGACGATGGCTATGCAGGTGATTCGGAGGTGAGTACAACTGCCCAACTTTGACATGACGCACGTAGGCCAGACCGAGGCTGGTGTGGTTGACTCCTCCGGCCCAGGTCCGGGCTTATCCCTATTACCACCTGCTCGCCAAGGAACTTTGCACTGGTCGAGGGCTACGGGGCCGAAAAGTCATTTGACTACCACGACCCGGAAAGTGCAAACGCAGTCAGAGCTTATACTAAGAATGCTCTGTCCTACGCTCTGGACTGCGTCTGTGAAGGGTCTAGTATGAAGTTCTGCTACGCCGCGATCGGCAGAGCTGGAGGGAAGTACACGACGCTGGAGCCGTACCCGGAACACATGCACACTCGCAAGAGGGTCAAGCCCGAATGGCTGCTTGGTCCGGCTCTCATGGGCAAAGACGTCCCCTGGAAAGAGCCCTATTATATCAAGGGAGATCCAGAGTTGCGGGTTTTTGGGGCGGAATGGTTCTCGTGCGCTCAGCGTCTGTTAGATAGACAAGAAATTCGACCTCATCCTACAAAAATCGGAGACGAAGTCGGGTTTGACGGTGTTTTGGATGGCTTAGAGCTGTTGAAGAAAAAGGCCGTATCAGGTGAGAAGCTTGTCTATCGCATTACCGCCTTTGACGGTCAGGCGGATTTGAAGCCGACGGAACCAATCGCATTCTAATTGCACTAGAAACGTCGAGAACTGTAGGATTATCATAGATGTGCTTTCCAATGCCATTCATGACCATCTCGTGGTTTGCATAGATTGTTTCCCGTAATAGAGTCTTGAAATAGATCGCATGCGGACCATCGTCTCTTAATGGGATTGGCCAAATCGCTCCTTGCTTGTGCCCACCAATATCTATTGAACAAAGTTGTCACTGAAGATCAACGACTTCTGAGGAAACTTCAGGAACTCCGTAAACGCAGGTCCTTTCCATTGCGCTGCGCCAACAAGCCCGCCCTCTGCAGTGCCCGAGTAAGCCGTACCTCCCACACCCTCCCCTAGGATGTATTCGAACCCGACGATTTTGTGCGTCACGACAAATCGCCATTGTTTCTGCCGGCTTGGCGAGTGCAGCACGAGTTCGACTCCCGTCACTTTGTCAGCTAAAGCTTCGGTGGTGGTGCCATTTCCGTCATATAGCTTGCATATTTGAAAGTAGTCCTCGGTACCCGAGGGCTCTGTGCGGCGAGATCCGAATGTTTTAATACCAGATTCGGCGAGTAGGAGCGATGGGACAAGCAGACCCTTCTGGCGGGCGGACCCGAACTCTACAAGCGATAGGGCGTAGGGCCCGGCATGTAGTCGCACTGCAGTCATGCCAGCGAGACACGTAAACCAGTTGAAGGCGCCCCAAAGGCGCTCGTGGCCGCCCATCCCGGTCCAAGCGATTGCCTCGTTTTCTATCACTGCATTGACGCTCAGTTCGGCCACGGGCACGGGCTCCACCCAGTAGAAATGCGGTACTGTCAGTGAACTACCTTCCTCAGACGGCCAGATCTCATTATTAGCGTACCGAGGAGGCGCCACGGACGTCATGAGCACCGTGGCCTTCGCCTCGGGATTGTCCATGACGATCTTCGTCCGCGACATGTCAGCGGATATCTCAAAGGTGTAGACCCAGCCATCGCCGCGCCAGGTCCCGAAGGTGCCGCCGTCGGGACACCTCTCGACCGTGGATTCCTCAGCATATTCGACCACAGCGTAGCGGGAGCCATTCGCGAAGGCGAATTCGGCGTACATGCGGAGGTTTCCGGACCCGAAGAAGGAGTAGTTGGGATCGCGATAGAAGCCGAACACGAGCGCCTGAGATCCGTCCTCGGATATCCCGTCAAACTCCCACTGCTCGCCCGCTGTCGAGTTCAGCGGCTCGATGCTGGGCTGCTCAAAGTCGTCCAGGGAACTGGTTGAGAAGAAGATGGGTTTCCGCCCCCGTGCCTTGTCGTACCTTGCCATGTGACTGACTGTGCAACCCTCCGATGTTAGGACAAGCTGCTCGGCACCCTGCTGCTCCGTCGAGCCCCTCGGCAAGATACGGCTGGCATCATCATACCCAGATGCTAAACTAACGAGCGTCAGAAGACTGATTAGGCTGCTGGTCCGCATAGCGAACCGAATCACGGTGTAACAGCTGCGGGGGGTATCCAGTGTTCCGGAAACTGCGCGGCATAAATACGTGATAGACGACTATTTAGCAAATGAAAATGGGTGTTTCTTTCCGGCGCCATGGATTTAACACGACGGTTCGGCTCTCCAAAACAGAACTCCGATTCTTGAGTGGGGATCGGAGCTGATACAGTATCCCTCAACCCGGGAAGATCAACCTCCAGGGGACTAGACAACGGGTGGTGAAATCACGAATTTCCCAGAAGAGCATTTAAAAAGAAGCCGAAGACTTACTATTCGCGGAAACATAAAAATACCGGGTCGCGGAATTCGCAATACTACCGGTAGCCCCTACAGCCTCTACTGGCGATCATTCCGCCTCCTTATCGCCTATCGGAGTCGGACACTGATTTATCAAGCCCCGCGGCTATTGTCTTAAATCCTCAATCTGACATGTCTGGTGCCTCCTAGGTAGACATGCATGCCTTGCACCAGAAGGAATTGCTTTACGTCTTAGTTTAGGCACAGGCTACTAAATAAATCGATAGATGACATCACCCCTCATTGAACAAGTTAATTATGTGGCAAGCTATGTTCAAGGCATATGCGGAGCTAATCGAGCAATACACGGTCATGCGTACAGCCATGTCCACACTGCGACTGAGCAGATGGGAGCTATTCCTTCTGTCTCTGAGAAAAGCGTGGCATGATGTGGCGCTTTTCGTTTCGGAACCAAAGGAAAGTTGGCAAGGATTATCCTCGACCGGGCAAACGATCGCCATCGTCCTGTCAGTGCTCCTTGTCGTGCTTACGCTGGACAGATATATAGGATGGCATCGATCTCCCAAGCGACTGGGCCTGCCAGTATTGAAGGTGCCGAAGGGCACCCACGCATGGGACTACAAAACCATCTTGGACGAAGGAGCTCGCCGGTACCCCAATGATCCATACATCATCTCTTACGCAGGTTATGAGTATGTCGTATATCCGTCGTCCCTCTTCGACGAGGTAAAGCGTCTTACAGCGCCGAAAGCCTCGGCTGTGGACTGGTTTACCCAGGTCCTCTTCCAAGGATGGCGATTGCTCGGCACCGATAGCAGCGCCCTCCATAAGACTGCCGCCGTGGACTTAGCTCGTACACTTCCCAGACGGGTACTTCAGTGCCAAGACGAGGCAAAAATGGCCTGCGATGCCTCTCTTGGCCCAGTCCCGGAATGGCAGTCCTTCCCTCTTTTCTCAACTGTGCAGCAGATCGTTGTGACGGCTAATTCCACCGGCCTAGTTGGGCCGAGACTCGGGTCCGACAAGCGATGGCTCAACGCTGTACAACGGTTTCCAATGGCCCTCATGGTAGCCGTTTACATCTCGCATACGGTCCCACGGCTTCTGCGTCCCATGGTATCGATGTTAGTCTATCTACCGGCACGGGCGCTCTATTGGTATATGAAGACGCTGGTCCACTTCGATGCCAGGAAAGACCTACAGGAATATGAGGACGCAATCAGGGACGAGAAGAAGGAGAGTATGATACAAAAATCATTCGAAAAGAAGTTCCCAATGACTGCATGGTTGATGTCTCGATACCGACCCGAAGAGCGTAACTTGGAACAAATCAAGCATGACTTTGTTCTGGCAATGTTTCATGCAACACCTTCCACTTCAGCAACACTCTACTGTATCCTGAGCGAGCTTGTCGTAAGGCGCACTTTGATCGACGAATTACGGGAGGAGCTGTTACAGGTTATGGTGGTGAGTATGCCCGATAACTTCCTTCGGAATACCGCTTGCGGAAGAAGGGTTATTGACTCCTGATCGCGTAGGATGGCCGCTTGCCGCAAACGCAGTTGGGCGAACTGAAAAAGCTAGACAGCTTCATGCGCGAATCTGCCCGCGCGAATCTATTCCAGTACTGTATGTCGCAGCATCCATACCCCCGAACTTCCCATCGCTTACGTTCTATCTCTACAGTGATCTTGTTCCGAAAGCTGCGCGAACCCGTCCAGCTCTCCGTCGGGCCGAAGCTGCCTGCTGGTAGCTTCATATGTGTCGACGGACATCATCTTACAACTTCCGAGGCGATCTGGAAAGATCCCGCTACCTTTGACCCGATGCGATTCCTAAAGCTACGACAGCAGGAGGGGCAGGAGAATTGGCACCAGTTCACCAGCCTCGGATCCGACCCCCCAATCTGGGGGGATGGCCCACAAGCATGCCCCGGCAGGGCATACGCCGGATTCATAATCAAGATCATACTGGCACATCTTCTCATGCATTACGATTTCCAGCTGGCACCCGGGGCTGGAAAACCGTCACGGAGCTGGATGCCAAATGGATCCATGGCGCCGGATATGAAGGCACGAATTATGATTCGGAAGCGAAGATAGGGCGATAAAAACGGAGAATGGTGGAGCAGTCTTGGTCCTGAGTGTCCAATGGATGAGCAAGAGAGAAACGAAAATTCCCAAAGCAGCATAGATACACACAACTACTTGTTGTATTGTGAGTGTTGTGCTAGGGCTTTCCGATGTGGTCATGGTCATGGTCACGCTCTGTCCTGTTGCCAACAACCCCGTCAACTAGCATGCTCGGAGCTTTTGAGTGTGTGAATCCATTAAAACAGTTCAGTGTAGGTTTTATTCTAAAAGCTCAGCCCGAACATTAATGAAGATGTCGGCAGATGTGGTGATTTGTCGAAAGGGCTTTGTTGTGGCCCTAGGCTTGCAGGAACAAAAGGGTCTAGGCTATATCAGCCAAGGAGAATCCCCCTATCTAGCTAGTTCCAGACTATTCCCAATTAGAACAGTACCCCAGACTGCAGAATTGCTGCACTCTTGCTGACAGAAGAAAATAAATCATAATAGTAATACACTTAAACAATTTTATACAGCCAAACCAGATATGCACTCATAATCTGGCAAAGATTCGTCCCATCCCACGCAGTGCCAACAGCTCAGCAAGCCATCGGGATCAACATTCTGCTTTATCCCCACAAGCCTCGCATAGTTTCCACCCCAGAACTGCTGAGCCCAGTCCTGGAGCCAGGGGTCGGCCTCGTTTGCATAAGCACACCCCTCCGGTGCTACCTCTCTCCACTTCTCTGAAGCGCTTCGTAGCCGGTCAACTAAACCTTTTCTTTCTTCTAGAGAGCTACTGGAGGACCATCCCGCGGCTGTGCCGATGATCCACACCGATTCATACCAAGCCGGGTGTAGCGATGTTTCCGGAGCGTGGTGGCGTCGGCCGTATCGGAGCGGCATCGTGGTCAAGAACGTGGTCTGCATTCCGGCTTCTTGCATCTCCACGATCGCATCGACCATTTTCTCCCGGGCCGGGGTGTCGAGGAATACCGCCTCGGGGATAATCCTGTTGGTGGTGACGACGGCCGAATTGATCGCTTCCGGAACGGCCATAGTCCCGTTCATGACCTCGGCGTAGAAGTCGAAGAAGCTGTCATAAGTCTCCAGGGAAACACTGCCGTTCAGACTACGCACGTGGCCTATGGCCGGAGCCAGCATTGTTTCGGCCTGGGAGACGTTGATATAGGGGTTGACAAGGGCCGTGTAGCTGGTGCCAGATGGGCCGCCCCATCCTTCCAGCGCCCAGTCAGGCATATTCTCGGCCATTATACCGACGAAGCGCCTCTGTTCGTCAGCCGTACCCTGGAAAATTAGGATGGCCGCTGTCAGAGGGCCCTCAGGCTCGACCAGGTGCGTCGAGTCAAGCACCACGCCGAAGGAGCCGCCACCACCTCCCCGCAGAGCCCAGAATAGGTCTGGGTTAGTACACCTGTTGGCGACGCGAAGCTGTCCATCCGGCGTCACGATGGTGAACTGCAGGACACGATCGACACCAAGTCCCAGGCTGCCAGACAAGACGCCGTGGCCCCCATTGAGCAGCCAACCGCCGCTGGCACCGATCGTGCCGACAGACCCCCCAGAGAATAGGACGCCATTCTGGTGGGCGAAGGCAAAAGCCTCGTCCAGGCTCACTCCGGCGCCGAGAGTTACAGCCCGCGCCGGATCAGGGCCATCAGTGCAACCAGCGGGAACGAATGCTGGCGCGTACGTCATCTCGCGCAGCCCGCGTGTCCAGATCGCAAGGGAGCGGCGACGGCTGCTGCGCATCACGTAGTCGTGCCCACTGTTCTTGATGGACAGGGTCGCTCCCGATTGCCGCGCGTAGTTGAAAACCGCCTGGACGTCGCTCGCACCCGTGACTTCCACGTAATGCGGAGACACGACACCTTGCTCACAGGCTGAATTGGCTAGATCGTGCACAGAAGTCCCGTTCAGCAGGCACTGGTTGCTTGGGTCTACCGCGCATCCTTCGCTCTGGATGTACTGAAATCCCTGGTACTTGTCTGTGCGGAAAGTCCCGGGGTATCCTGACTCGAGCCGATCCCTCAGTGAAGTGCAGTCCGCCCCGTCAGGGTCGGAATAGCAGGGAGCCGCCAATGGTAGTGCTTCCCGCAAGCGACCATCTAGAGAGATATTCAGCCGGTTCAGAGCATCATAGTTCTGACAGCAAGCATATCCGACCAGACGCCAAGCGAAGAGGGCGATCCATAGCAAGCGGGAACCTGACGGCATCGTGACAATGCATCTATTGTAAGATAGTAAGAGCGAACTAAGCTCGAGTTTTCTGGTCTAGAGCCGGTAATGCTATAAAAGATCTAGTGAAAAATTGCGTGCCCGGCATTGAGATTGATCAATATAGCTTGAGACTTATGTTCACTTTTGACCAGAGAAGCGTCCATCGGGGCTCACCAGATTGACCTACTGTGTGCTCAGCTTGTTTGCCTCAAAGGATTAGGGGTAACATTGGCGGCTTGGCTTTGGGCCGATCTCCCTGTTCAGCCCCAGCCCTGCCGGAGGTACTGGCTCATCGGAATCACAGTTAAGCATAGTAAGCCAAGATGGGTCCGATCGATCCTGCCTAGCATTACATGGCTCCGAGCTGACTGGACCAGGCTATTTTTGGCGCAGCGAGCGTACTAATCAACGAGCAAGCCACACTTGGCAGACGTGTACTACGGTATTTCACTTGTTCGGTAATATAAGTGCAGGCTTTGGTGAGATGCACGCTGGCAAACTTGAGTATTCTTAGCTATCGTCTATTTTAAGGTGTCGCAGTCCGTATGGCATATAGGGGTCAGACTGCAGTGCTTAGCCAAGGGCCTAGGTGTGGAGCGTAACAACATTGTTCCGAAACTTGCCCATATAGCGCTTCCCCAGCGTCTCAGAAGAGCCCGAACATAATCAGATAATCCTCGCTTCTCCGTTACTGAATTGAAATTTTCTTCCCGATAAACTTGATTGCGATTGTAAGGCGAGTCGTGTCAGTACCGTAGTGGCCAGGAGAGTCGTACGTAACAACACCGAGTACCTAGTAGTACTATCATATAGAGAACACATAGGCTTATGCTGAAATAGAGAAACATAATGTAAAACCGCCTAGTCCAGACTTGTCCGCTTCTCCAATCGGGGCACAAGAATCTGGCCATTGGCCATCCTGCGGAGGTACGTTCCCAGAAGAGGATTCAAACCGGCCTTCACCGCGACCTCTATCCATTCGGTCAGAGGTAGGACTCGAAAAGTCTCCCCTGTACTCCATTCCATGACTGGAAGAATCTCGTCCATTTTGATGACAGCTTCTCCCGACTCGTCAACGTAGCGGATGCCTTCTCCGTCCTTCTCACTGCCATTCATGACATCTGCTATGATGAGTTTTGCAGCTTCCTGGACGGAAATGAAGTCCAGGTAGTTGCCCCAGGAACCCGTTTCTGGGAACGCCTTTACTATCTGGGCGTATTTCATCAGGCTGCTCATCAGATCCGACTCGGGCGCGCCTTCACCAGTAATACTGCTTGGACGATGTATGATGACTGGCAAGCCCAGCTGGTTACTTACGCGCTCGAGATAGACTTCGTTGACCCATTTGGACGCCGTATAGCCGTCGTCCCTGCCGTTTAGCGGGGGGTACGGCTGGACCGAAACCGGACCAAAGGTCTCCTGACCGGAGAGGCGGGTGACTCCAGCTGAGGAGACGAAGTGGAATGGTAGGCGACGCGGAAAACTAAGCCGGACTAGTTCCTTCGTCGATGCGACATTGATGAGTTTGAGGCTCTCGTAAGTCTTCATGAACGAAACATCTGCTCCCATGTGGATCAACACGTCGGCCTGACTGAAGATTGCTTCCGCATCGGCGGCCGATAGACCAAGCTTCGGGGCCCCCAGGTCTCCACGGTAGATCAAGACCTTGGAGTGCGCGAAAAGGGGAGGTAGCTCTTCCCTCGGCTTTCTTACGGCCACGCAATGAATTCTGGTAACCCTGGGATCCTGGATAAGTTGGCTCACGACTTCTCTGCCTAGGAAACCGGTCCCGCCTGTGACAATCACCTCCCGTGGAACTACATTTGGCGGCTGTAATAGGTGTTCGCCTGTGGAAGGTTCTTCCATGATTGCTTGGACCTCAACCTCTTTCTCCCAGTCAACGGGGCTTGGCCGAAAACTCTCGTCTTGATTCTGAAGCAATCTCGCCATCTGTCTCAGAGTAATGTTCTCAAAAAGTCTGTAGATTGGTACTGTGATACCGAGCCTATCTCGTATAAGACTCTGCAGGTTGACGAGTGATAGGGAATTGCCTCCAACGTGGAAAAAATCCGAGTGTGGATAGATTGTGTGGTAGTGGGCGACATCTCGAGGAAGCGCTTCCTCCCAGATGCGCCGTAACCTATCTTCGAAACCGTTGAGATCAGGAACACTTTCCTCACAACCTGGCTGCGAGTCGTTCACGAGAGGGATCGAGTCGATTGCTGATCGATCTACCTTATTCGAAACTGTCATGGGTATCTGCGATAAGTTAGCATGATTTTTCAAGGTATGAAGGCTTCCAGCAGATGCTTCTGTTTTTCTCCAGACACTTTCCAGAGACTTCAAGTATACCGGCAGCCATCTAATGACAGAGCGACGGGTTTTCGACGGGAAGCGTCAGAATTACCAAGCAGCCCTGTCAGAGAAGAAGGCTTGAAGGATACAGAGGACGTGAATATGAGGGGGGCTAATTCAAAGTAACGTACTAGAAATAAGTTAGCCTCTCTGTACTTTCCTGCATCGACAGAATTACAGGGTCACTTGAGGCATTTTGATACATACCACTTTCTAATGCGATGACGACGGATGGTCGCATGTACTGGGGAAGAGGAAGCTTCTGCGGTAGCTGAGCCAGAAAAGTGGCTCTGCCTTCCGGAGGCTCCCTCCCGGAAAGAACGACAAAGGCGGCCAATAATTGGACGTCGTGGGATTCTTGGCTGTTCCGCGGGGATACGACCGCTTGGAGGACGTAGGGAGACGAGGACCTGACGATGTTGTTTTCGATATCTTCTAAATCTATCCGAACACCGGCCATCTTGATCTGTGTGCTCCCTTGAATTCTGCCGTGTAGCACCAGACGCCCGTGCGCATCAAATCGCCCGCAGTCCGCGGACAGATGGACAGCATTCCATCCTTGTTCCACAAAGAAGGAGCTGGCATGCTTGTCGGGCAAGAACGTTGCTGCAGTCATCTCCTCCTGGTCCAGATAGCCTCTCGCCACGCCAGCACCCGCAATCACCACCTGTCCTGGATGACCGACTGGAACTGGCTTCATTTGAGAGTCAACAATGGATATTCTCTGATTAGGCAATGGTGAGAGGGCAAATGTCGTGTCGTGATCAGAGGTGTAATGGATGATGCTGTCGGCGCAAGCAAACGTTGCCTCGGCCGGACCGTAGCAATTGACCAAGCGCAGGTTAGATTTCCCGAGTGATCTGAAAGCCTGGACCAGTGGTTCGGTCAATGGTTCACCACCGCTCAAAGCGCCACGCCACTGCGACTTGCTCAGCAATGTCTCACCTCCATACTTAATCCAACTCAGGTACTCCGTCGGGGTTGCGACGGTGAAGGTAATTTGCTTCGACAAGATTAAGTTGCAGATGGCCACTGGGTCACGACGTTCGGTCTTATCGGGGATGACCAGTGTTCCGCCATGTCCGAGACAGACGAAGATCTGGCAGAGGGACATATCGAACGCATATGAAGATTGCTGTAGAACGACCTCCTTGCCCTCTTCGAAACCCCATCTGTGTGGTGAGAATTCCACGAAGTTCCTATACGAAGCATGATCCAGAAGGATCCCTTTCGGCGCCCCCGTGGATCCACTTGTGTATGCGATAATGGCAGTATCTGAAGGCTTCGCTTCACTTGACACCTTGCGGCCCCCAGAAGGGATCTTTGAAACGTTGATGACTCGAATCTCTCTGCTGCCCAGTAGGTCTTGCTCTGCTTCTGTCTCAGAGTCCACCAAGATGACGTCCGGGCAGCAGTGTTTGACCATCAGGGACAACCGTTCTGGACCTACTTGGGGGTCGAGCGGAACGCAGGCTGCCCTAGTGTGCAGCGCGGCGAGTAACGAACAGACCCAATCATTCCCCGGAGTCTGAAAGATTCCCACACGCGAGCTGTTACTCAGGCCTTGGTTCAAGAGCTCCGATGCGATATCACCAACTCGGTAGCACATTTGTCTGTACGACAAGCTATGTTGAGAACCATCTGTGAGCGCGATTCTACTTGCATAGACTTCCGCCATGTCGTCAATACGGTCAATCAGCGTGGCTGGCCATTGTGATGGGCACTCGGGTCCTGCAAGAAGATCCACGTCAGCACAAGAACATGTATAAGATTGATCTCGACGTGCAACTCACCTCTCCCACACTCGGTGGTACCTTTAACATCCTCTTCGAAATGTATCGGCGGCCAGACAATTCTGGCTGCCGGGTTTTGCGCGAACCCCCGCAACAAGCTGATGTAGCCCCTTGTCAATAGTTCTGCGTCTTCTTTGGTGTACAGTTCCGAGTTCACGGCAAAGATGATAAGATTATCCCTACCAACGCTGTCGGCAACATCCAAACTGATGTCGTACGCGTTTTGCCCACCCGAGACCAACTCGCCCTCTACCTCGCACTCGCAAAATGTTAGAGCTTCTTGGACTTTCTTACGATAGTTGAAGAAGGTCTGGAACAATGGGGTATGTGATAAAGATCGTGGAACTTTGAGCTGGTCGAGGAGAACGTTGAACGGCGCGCGAGAGTTTGCAAATGCGTTGTCGCTGGTGGCTTTGACTCCTTTCAACAATTCCACAAATGACTGGCTAGCGTCATGGTAGAGCCGTAACGGGAGGAGATTCAGAAAGAGGCCGAGACTCTGCAGAACATCGGCATCTGTCCGGTTGGCATCTGCTACGCCAACGCACATGTCTCGGGCAGTATTATCACTGAAACGGAACAGAAGGACCCCAAAGGCAGCCAGATAGAAGTGGAAAGCTGTGACCTTAAGTCGCCGGCAGCATTGCTCGATCTGATCCTGTAGGGTTCGATCCAATCTGAACTCTACCGAATACGAGTTGAACGTCGAAATCTCCGGCCTAGATAACCTGCGTGACAACGGAAGCAAGGGAAACGGGGATGGCGGATCAGTGAACTGTTCGTGCCAGTACCCAAGCTGCTTTGACCAAGATCCCTGCTGATGTTTCTTCAGTTGCATGAGTGTAAAGTCTGGGTATTGCAATATACCCGCGCCACTGGTATCCAGAAGCCCATTGTACGCCTTTTCTAGATCAGAGAAGAAGATCTGGAAGCCGATCCCGTCCATGACGATATGGTGATAACCAAAGATCATGCAGTGTACATCCTGCGATAGCGATAGGATTTTCATGCGCAGCGACTCTCCCTTGGAGAGATCGAATACATGCCCCTGTATCTCCCGAACAGCATCTTTAACATTCTGTGCATCGGCGAGAGGGATGTACTCGAGCCTCAGGACGGGAGTCGGCAACACGCCTTGCATGTGACACTTTGTGGTTTCGTCGGTGTAGAAGGCTGTGCGGAGAGCCTCATGCCGTTGCCCTACATCAACGAGTGCTTTCCCGAGCCTGTTGAAGTCAAGGCTACCCTTGAGGTAGGCAGTCGATGTAACATTGAAGGCTGCCTGGTCCTCCACGAAGGATTTGAGGAACCAGAAACGCGACTGCGCGAAAGACATGGGCACACTCCTCTGAAAAGGGGTTTCGCCATTTGACGTCGTGTTCGCCCCTTTTGATCTGAGTAAAGCTGTAGGTGGATTTGTTACGGGAGCTGATCCCGTCTCAGAGGTTGTAGCATCTGGCGTAGCAAAGGAAGTATAGCTACAAAATGAATCAGACCTCGACGCGGGCGTATGTGGCTCAACTGTCTGTTTGTCCATAATTGTACCAGATCCTGTGCTGCGACGTCTATCAAAGTTTTGGGGAGCCGTCACTATGGACGAAAAATTATGAACCGTTTCCGGTTCTAGAAGTTCCTGCGCCGAATGCAAAAGCTCGTGAACGGAAGGCGCATTGAGAATCTTCAAGACCGGTATATCGACGCCCAGTTCTTTGCGGAACCATGATTGGAGATCGACTGAGACTAACGAATCAACGCCTAAGGCATCAGGACTCAGATCCATCATCGGCTTTTCCGGGTCAACTTGAAGAGCTGACTGCAGTTTGGTAAGAAAACCACCTGTCGCGTTGTGAGCGATGTCCAGGCTAGAGCCCGTTTTCATTCCCCCAAACATGCGAAGACTTACCCTTCAGGATCTCAAATTTCTGTTCGTGACTAGATGCAGCCGAGAGCTGTGCCTTGATAGAAGCGCCTCGTTTAGCCTTTGCATTGACAGGATTCAGATTGCGTGTCTTGAAGATCAGATGCTGGAACATTGGGTTGAGACCCCAGTTCCTCCAGCCGTCACTATCATCGACTCGCAAGCCCGTCGTAAGTTCGAGGCTTTCGGAAGAACCTGGTCGACTGGCAAGAACTCCTTCAGCGAATATTTCGTGAAAGTCTTGTTCAGACATGAATGAAAATCCAGCATTGTATAACGCCATCTGTTTCGCCTCTGTCAGCTCTCGGGCTATGTAGCCATTGCCTATGATGGGACCGATATTGATCACAGAGCCGGCAAGCCCACGGCTACGGCGGTTCGCAGCCAGACTGGCCATGAAGCCATTTGCAGCTGCGTACGCACTCTGCCCAGCGTTGCCGGCGACATAAGCAATGGAGGACAAGCAAACGAAGAAGTCAAGTGCGTCATCTGAGAATATCTCATCAAGATACACGCTACCATCGACCTTGGGCTTGAGCACTTTGTCCAAACGCTCAATATCGAGGTCATGGAATAAAGTGTCATGTAATACCATGGCCCCTTGCGCTACACCCCCAATAGGTGGCATAGTTCGGGTAATAATTTCGTGAGTCTGTCGTACAGAGTGCCGCTCTGTGACATCGCTGTAGAATATCCATCAAAATCCCGTTCTTCTATTATGACTTCCTTCAAGGAGTGGAACTTACGTGGGAAGTAATTTGACCGTACATCCCCTAGACACCATCGACTGGAGCCAAGACGGTTCAATCTTAGGGTTACGACTCGAAAGCACAACATACTGAGCGCCGCGTTCGACCATCCATTTGCAAAGCGTTAGGCCGAGTCCACCGGTTAGACCGACAAGCCAGTATGTTTTGTCATGCGCAAAACAGACCTCCTTGCTCGCCGGTTGAATGGGTACGCGAATTGGTCGGTGACATTCCCAAGATACGATTGCCTGCGTTTGAGTTTGAGGAGACTTGTTCTCGGCAATCTCATCCAGTCTCAACTGGGGCACCGAATGTACATCGACCATGGCTATATTTGCCGCCGCAACACTGAACCAAGAAGCGTTGAGTTGGTCAGATATCTGCCGAATACCGAAAGGGCTGAGATCTGCTTTTGACGAGTCGTGAAGGAAGGCAAGATTGTCGAGCTTCTGGCAGTTTATTGGAAGACAGCTTTGGATCAGGGCGGAAGTCGCAGTCCCGTGAGCCATGTCAACGAACGTGGAGATGTCGGTTGGTAAAGCTTGTTGAATCGATTGCCTTGTGGCTCGTGGATGCACAAATATCCAGGGCCGTGAGCAGTTTGTGGTTTTAGTGGTAAGAAGAGAGAGGGGGATATGCTCTTCCGCGGCCAGCCTCCTTAGTGTCTCTCCCAGTGACATATCTGCGTTGAAAACAACCAGTCGCTTCCCTGGGATAGCCTTCGAGAGGATACTGCGACTTAAGAGGTGAAGATACAAAGCTATCAACGCCTTGCATGCTTGTTCTGGGGATTTGGGCGAGGGCAGAACCCAACCAGTTGGAGCGTAGACCCGCGAATGTAGACAAGTCGATAACACAATTACACGTTCTCCGCTGTGGATTACTTCTCCAACCGAAAGAAATGCATTACTCTCCTCCGTGACGTTGACAGCTTTTATCAGCGAATGGGTAAGCCTGATCTCTCCAACACAACCATTTGTCGATAACTTCAGCTCCTTTATACTGAGATGTGAATTCTGCAGCGTCAGAGAAAGCAACGTCTCGGAGCTGCGAATGTCCCGTGTCAAAATTCTGCGCATGGAGTTGTATCGCCGGTTTCTGGCAGTACTTAGGCGATGTCGGGGTATCAAGTACTGGCCGCTTTGAGACAAGACTTGTGGCTCCCTATACCAGAGCAAATCATTCACCCGGTTCTCTTCCGCCCAGATCTCGTATGCGTCG